>JACEEZ010013299.1:2500-12083 GCA_016584305.1 Chionoecetes opilio
GTCTCCTTTTAGATACAGTAGTGTTGAAATTTTTACGTGACTATAGATATATTTACATTCGTGGAAGTAGTACAGCAGACATGAGGAGACGTGAAGGAACTCGTTCTCCTGCAGGAAAACTTTGACGCCGGAGCACTTTGAGTGGAAGATAGCGGGATACACGGTGTACCACTATCATGTGGCGAGGATGGGCTTTCGGGCTGTGTGGTAGTGGTACACAGCGCTCTCCCGCACCGTCGGATTGAGGATCCCGTGGACTGTGGCGAGGGCGTGGAGGTGATGGCAGTGCAGCTGGAGCTTCCAGGCCTCCACTGACTGTATACAACGCTGTACAGCAGCTGGAGGAGGCAACTGTGGGCCGATGAGTTGCTCTCCCTCGCCACACCAGCAGCGTCCTGGTGGGTGGCGACTTCAACGCCCACCACCGATGCTGCAGTCTGTCTCCCCCACCAACCGTGCGGGCCGCCACCTAGCCGCGGTGCTGGAGGAGTGCCGGAAATTGTCCTCCTAAACACCGGGGAGCCCACCCACGTCGGTAAAGGAGTGGCAGGCTGGACCTCACCTTGATCTCCAGTGACTGGCACCGGACCCCTCCGGGCAGGTCCACCCCACTTTGACCAGCGACCACTATGCAGTCGCCACAAACACTGCAGGTCACCCGGCCGCTGCCACAGTCCCGCCGCCGCGATGGAATATACAGCGGGCGGGACTGGGCATGTTTCAGGCCATCCTGGCCGAGTGGTGGGCCACCTACGAGCCGCCGGAGGATCTGGACCAAGCGTGGAAAGCGAACTGACGTTGGCCATTGAGAGGGCGGCGGAGGCAGCCATACCACGGAAGGTCCCGTCCCCGGTCGCAGGTAAAACCAGAACTGGTGGTTCTACAACCAGGAGGTGCGGGAACAAAACCCACATGGTTAACATCCACCGGAAGTTGTACAGCAGGCGGCCGACACCCAACAATCTGGAGCTGCTGCGTGAGGTTGTGAGGCACGCTGGGGCAGGTCAGTGGGCGGGTTCGGGAGGCCAAATGGCTCGAATGGTGCGGAGGTTTAACCAACACACCAAGCTGGCCGAGCTGTGGGGCAAGGTGAGGACTGCCTCCGGAAAGAGACCTCCCCGCCCTACCGCCCACCCCCAGCCGTTACAGGAGGCCGAGCGCCCTGGTGGGGATGTTTGTCTCGAGGGGTGCGGGCGACCAACTCCCCGTCCGTGTCAGCGGCGCAGGTTCAGCTTCAACCTGTGCGCGAGGCTGTCACCCGGGGCGCTCGCGCTCGCCCCGACCCCACTGATCAGCCCTTCACTTCCCGGGAGCTGGTAAGGGCCAGGAGGGAGGGGACACCGCTCCGGGCGCTGATGGCGTTACCTACTCGATGCTGGCCCACGCTGGGGCGGCCGGGGAGGCGGCACCCCTGGCCCTGATCAAACTCCCCTGGCTGGCTGGCCGCTTGCCCTCGGCGTGGAAGGAGGCCGACATCCAGCCCATCCCTAAGCCCAGGGAACCCACCAAGCCGCGCCCAATTCCCTGATGAGCTGCACGGCCAAGACGGCGGATCGAGGATGGTGCTGACCCGCCTCCTGTGGCGCCTGGGAGACCTCCACCCACACATCTTCGGTTCACCACGGGGGTGGGCACCTCCAACAGCGTCAGGGGCCCTCCGGGCCCAAATCGACAACCGCCCTGCTGTCGCCGTCTTCCTTGACCTGGAGAAGGCGTTTGAGCTGGCCAACGCCCACGCCATCCTGGCCGCGCTGGTGCGGCGGGGCGTGCCGGGCAGACTCCTCGCCTGGATTGGGGGATTACCTCTGGCACCGCCCGCGCCAGGGTCAGGTTCCAGGGGCGCAAATCCAGCACAAGGGAGCTGGAGAAACGGCACGCCGCAGGGCGGGGTCCTAAGCCCCCCCCTTTTAAACCTCCTGATGGAGCAGCTGGTCAGCCTGCCGTTCCGGGAGGGCACGGCACTTCTCAGCTACGCCGCCCGAACTTGGTCCTGGTCGTCACTGGCCGTGGTGCCCGGGGGTGTCTCTGACCCAGCAAGCCTTGACTGGTCAGTTGCAAGTGCAGAGAGCTGGGGTCTCAAGATATCGGCTTAGAAGTCCCAAGGCCATGGTGTTCAAGGCCGCTGCCCCCCCCCCGGTTGTCCTCTACAGATACAGGGCATCAGGCTGGCTTTAAACCACGCCTTCCAGTAACCTCGGAATGTGGCTTGACCGGGGCCTCCACTTCACTACTCAGGTCACGTATCTGAGGGAGAGGGCTGAGACCAGGCTCAACGTCATGAGGGGCCCTGACGAGGACACACGCCGGTGGCCACGTCCTCAGTGCTGCGCCTCTTCTACGTGCACCCCTGTGCGCGCCCCTTTTAGACTACAGCGCGCCCGTGCTTGTCTCGTTATCGCTCATTCAGCAGAGGAAGTTAGAGGTCCTTCAGAACCCAGCTTTGGTGACTGCTGGGGGCACCGCGCTGGGCAAACACCCGCGTATGCAGGCGGAGGGGACGGTTGGTGCCCCTAGCCACCAGGGTTCGACAGATCGTGGCCTGTCGGGTGGCCAAGATCCTCTGCCAGGCAAGGGAGTCTGTCGCGCGGGACAGGCTGTGCAGGGTCTTGCCACAGGAAGCACGTGACCTATCGCCGGGCAACACCTGGCTGCAGAGGGTGGCAGACGCCGCCATCCACCTCCTCCCCGGCCACACCCACCCGCTGCTGGACGGACCTGACCCCCCCGCTGTCAACTACGTCGCTCCGCCACCGTGGCAGCCCTCTGCCGCCCAGGTAATTACCGGTATTAGGTATCGGTACAGGTATTAAGCGTTGTGCAGCGGGAGGAGCTGAGGCAGCACGCCTGCAGGCCGGGGGCGCACGCCAATGTTCCCAGCAGCGTCGCGGTTTGCTATCTACTACACCGCACGGCTCCGTTGACCCTGAGAGAGGCTGACAGGTGCTGCGGTGGTTACGGGCGGTGAGGTGGGTGTCCTGGAGGACACCCGACCAGTGCTCCACGCTGCAGACGGAGCTGGTGGCGATTTGAGCGCGCCTACAGCACGCCCTGGGCCGACAGGAGGAGGTTTTGTGATTCACACCGACTCCATGTCTGCCCCGCAGGTCCTACGGCAGCCCCGCACACCGATGGACAACGTGCAGCTCACCAACCGCCATCCTGGGCCAATCCAGGGCCTCGCCGCGCAGGGGCGCCGCGTAAGGTTTCAATGGGTGCCCAGCCACATAGGCGTCCCTGGGGAACGAGGCGCCGATGAGGGGCCCGGGAGGCCACCAGACATCCAGCGGTGGCCTTTACTGTCTTACCCAGCATCCAAGGGGCCAAGGTACTGGCCAGACGCGCTGCCGTCTGTGCCGTAGAGCAACAGTATCGCCAGCTGGTGAGACATCGAGGCAGGCAGCCTGGCACAAAAAGCCACGAACAACAACGAGCGTTACGCCCCACCCCGCAGCTGTCCCGAGCGAGGAGGTCGTTCTACACCGACTTCGGCTGGCCCACGTAACCTTGGAGGAGCTGAGGGACGGGTTTGAGGAGCGGCCGTTGTGAGCACTGTCCTCATATGACCCCCCATCCCCTGACACACTACTGCTTTCCTGTCCCGCTACAGAGCGGCTCAGACAGTGCGTCGGCCCGGAAAGCGCGGCCGCCCTCGTATGGGAGTTTCAGAAAAATCTGCACCTTTGCTGGAGGTGGCGCGTGCCGCCCCACCCCCCCAATGAACACTAAGGAGGGGGGAGTGACCTCACGCCCCGCCCAACTGTGACCTGACAGTGGCTGCGGCTACAGCGGCGGGTGATGCCCCCCTCATTTATATGGTTTTATGTGTAGGGATGTGTATGTATGTGCATATGTATATTTTATATGTATATATTAAATTTTGTAATAGATTTAAATAAATAAAATAAAATAAAAAAAGAAAAAAAAGAAGGAACCATCATGTCAGCTGTGACGTGATTGGGGAGGGGAGGGGAGGGAAAAGTTGGGGGGAATGAGGGAGGGACTAGTGGATGGGGGAGTAATGGGGGTTACAAAGGAATACAAAGGAAACAAAAACAGCAACAGACCGATAGGTCCTACCCAAAACTGTTTGCTTTAATTTACACTACACAAAACTGGGTAAAAGAGAAAAAAAGGATAGGAAGTAGGGGGCCCCTCCCCACCCACCCATTCCTCCACCGAAGTTTGGCCCCGGGAAAAAGAATGATAAACCATGAAAATATAGAAAAACTGCAGGAATTTTGTGAAAAAAGTTGAAAGCTGTAATCTATGGCAAAATACTTTTAGTTGGGGGGGTTATTTTTTAGTGCTTGATAGATAGGTCTTTTGTTATGTATGTTTTTTTAAATGGGTGAACACATTTGTGGATTTTTCGAGGGTGGTGGGAAGCCTTGCCTGGCGCTTTCTTGGGGGCAGCAGTCAATAAGGCCCCAGCCCCCCCAACCCACTGGGGAAATTGTGTATTTTCCTTTGTAGGACGCCGTAACTTCAATGCCCCCCCTGCAGAGTGCCCCCTGGTCCCTTTAAAATCCCGAGGTGGTTGGAGGGAGTACCGGGGGGGGGAAAATTTGGGGTTGGGGGGGTTTTTTGGGAGGGGAATAAACGGGGGGGGGGATTTTGTTTAGTGGAGGGGAAAGGGGGTTGGGGGGGGGGGAGGGGATGAAGGGGGGAGGGGGGGGACGGGAGGGGGGAATGTAAAAAAGGGGGGGGGGCGGTGGCGGAGGAGCAAGGGGGGGGGGAGGGGGGGGGATTTTGTGGGGAGGAGGAGGGCGGCGGCGGTGACACAGGTTGGGGAAAGGAACAGGGGGGAAAGCGAGGGATGGTGGGTCAAAGGCGTGCTCCCTTTTTTCCCCCCCTTATTTTTGGTTGAAACCCTTTTTACTTTGGGCTTCCGTCGTGATGGGGGGGCCGGGGGGTTGTGGCGCCTCCCTTTGCTCTCACTGTTTGGAGGTGGACACCGGTAAAAGGGATGGGTAGGAATGATACTTATAGGATTTTTTTCCCTATTGGTGATGGTTTATAGCTATTCATAATCCTAAAAATTTTCCTTTTTTTTTTTTATGTTTTTCAAAAACGTTTTTTTACGCTTTGACCCCTTTTTCCCCTCCAAACCCCCTTTGGGACGTTTTTAAACGAAATTTTCCCTTTGTAATTTGGCTCCCAAAATGAGGGATTTTTTGTGACTAAAGCAATTTTTTTATAATATGACCTGTTTAGTACCCTTTGCCCACAAACAAATTTTTGGTTTATATTAAGTGATTTTTCCCTTTAAATTTTTTATGGTGGGAAAAGCAGGGCCATTTTTTTATACCCAAAGGGAAAGGGATCTGGCCTCAAGGGGTTAATGAATAAAGGGTTTGGGGCACAGGAAAAGTTTGGGACAGAAAAAATGATGCCGGTATATGATTAGTTTTTGCTTTTTAGTTTTTAATTTACTCTCACCCAAAAAAGCTTTAAAAAAAAGTGTCTTGTAACCCGATGAGGAAATTTTGAGAAGGCTTTGCTCAATTATTTGTTTGTTTTCAAATTTATATCTTACCCCTTTTTTTTGGTTAGTGTGTGTACCATGTGTTAGCAGATAAAAACCGTTTTTCCCCTTTTTTGGCTACAAAGTGTTTTTTTTCGTAAACCCCCTGCCTCTATTTGCCCTGCCTCCTTCCTCGGGAATAAGTGCGTTTTTCGTTTCGTGGTGGGCTTGAAATGAAGGGGTATTAAAGTAAATAGTAGTAATATTTTATAATTATTATTATTTGTAGTAGTAATAGTTTTAGCAGTCAAAGTTGTTTTCGTTATTTTTACAGTAGTATTTTAGATTCCCGTGACCCGTAAATAGTAACAATAGTTTGCAGCAGCAGCAGTACAGGTGGGGAGAGGTTTCAGTTTGCAGATGCCCGGCCCGCAGGATCAGCAGTGATGTTATGGTGGCAGTGGGTCGGGGTAAAGGGGGGGCGGGGGGCCCGGATTAGGGGGGGTGTGTTTGGTCAGGTTCCCAAAATGGTTAGTCCGAGTGGTTTTCTGATTTTTCGCTTGCATGCTTGGGGATTTATGATCATTTTACATCATCGCGAAGACTCCCCCCGTCCTAAATTTTTCCTCCCAAAAATTTCAAAAACCCTTTACGAGAGCTTCCCCCCGCGCCCTGAAGGGGTTTTGGCCCAAGGCCCCGGGCCGCGGTTAAAAGTAGTGGCAAAAACCCCTGCTTTACGCCCCGCCCCGGGGAAACCACCACCTTCTTTCCGTCCTTCCCCGGGTCACTTCGACTGGGGGCCCACCCCCCTAGGGCAGCAGGTTTATTCGCTTTCGAGTTTTTTGGAAAAAACCTTGAGCAAGCTGCCCGGGGGGGGAGGGGCCCGGGGGGTTTGCCCAAAGGGAGTCCCCCCCGCTGCCCCAAGCACCCGGGGTGCCCTTTACCAGGCTTTCGGGGTGGTGCTGCGGTGCCGCACTACACGCACCAGAAAAGCGGCAAAGGGGCGGCGCCCCCTTGAAAAAGGCCTTTGGGCCCGAACTGGAGGTGTTCACTCATAAAATTTTTCTCCAGGGGGAACGAGGCCTGCCCTTTCCTCGCCGCCCTTGGGGAGCTGCTGGCGGAAACCCCATGCCCGGGGACGCTACCAAACGTGGCCCGGGCACGGGGGCGATTTTCCCCCCGATTTTAAAGCCGAAATTCTGGTGGCCCGCCCACCCGGGCGCCCCGGGAAAAGGGGGCATTCTGCCCCCAGCGGGGCCCGGGGGCATGCGCCCCCCCACTGGGGGTGCCCTCCCGCCGGGCCTGGAAAAGAACCCCCACCGGGGAGGCGGGCGGCGCCCTGAAGCAGTGGGGGTGACGCCAGAACCAGTCCCCAAAAGGTTTTCCTAGAGGGCCTCAGAGAGAACCCTCACTACTATTGAGGTGGTTTTTTGATTTACGGGACAACCGTGCAAGCCCTCCGGGGGTGTTGCGAGGATTTTTAAAATTTTAGTCCTTTAAAGAAGGCCCTTTTTGGCGGGGATGTTTCAAAAAATTCTCCGTCACACTGTTCTTTTTTCTTTTGTTTAAATACCCCTTATTCTGCCCCTAAATAACATATAAGTATATAGGCATGACATCATCTCAAAACAGGCATTTAGTATTACCTCGCTTAACGTCTCTCCTCCCTCCTTTTTGGGGACAATAGGCCCACATGGAGCTGTATTTACGCATATCTATATTTACATATATAACTACCTATTGTTTATATTACATGTTTTAAAATAACTATTTCATACAGACAAAAACACATCCATATATATTAATATATATAAAATTATATATATATATATATATGTATATATATATACTATATAATATATATATATATATGTTTATATATATATATTATATATGTATATATATTTTATATGTATATATATATATATATATATGTATATGTGTATATATATATATGTTATATATATGTATAGGTGTTATATATGTATATATATATGTATATATATATTATTATATAATATATATATATTATAGTATATATATATATATTATGTATTAGTATATATATGTATTTATATTATTATATGTTCAATTATATATATATATATATATATATTGTATATATAATATATAATATATTTTATGTGTTATATATATATATTGTGTATATATATTATATGTGTTATATATATATGTATATATATATATATATATGTAATATATATTACTATTTATATTTTATATATATCATATTTATTTTATATAATATCATATATATATTATATTTTATATATATGTATATATATATATATATATATATACGTATACAATATTAATTTTTATGTATATATATATTATATATTATATATATATGTTATTTATGTATATATATGTATATATATATTTATATTTATATATATTTTTCAAAATATATATCATTATTCATTATACTAAAAATTAAATTGAAAATTATCCAGTAAAAATGTAAGGATCTCTAGGCTGGACTAAGCCCCCAAGTTAAAAAGATCCTAAATACCCCCCTGGTCAATGCAATGCTAATACAGCGAATCCTAGGCCGTGTTCTATGAGTATATAGTAATAGATTAATGAGACGCTATAACAAATTTCAATTTGGCGTCAGCACACTGAAACCTTCTTTTATTTTTTTATTTCTCTTTTTCTCATCTACTTTTTCTTCTTTTCCTTCATCTACTTGTTTATTTCTCTTTTTTATCATTTACTTATTTTCTTCTCTTCCTTCATCTAAATTCTTTTCATTTCTACTACTTTTTTCTCTCTACTTCTATTTTACTAGGGTTTTCCGCATTATTTAAAAGGAGAATCACAGACGCGGGCATCAGGGAGCCTTGGAGGTCCAGGCACGCCGTTGAAGTTTAGGAAAGTTTAATAGTGGCGCCGAACACACGAGCAGGACAGTGGTGTGTCTCGGGGTCGGGGTTGTTGGGAAAAGAATAAGTCTCAGAAGAAAGAAACTGACTCTCGTGGGAAACCCGAAAGAGGTGTGACCTCGAGTAATTATTCCGACGGAAGCTCATAGAGAGAGTTACTTAGGATTCAATAGGTAAACAGAAAACCCTACTCCCAATTGTGTAGGGAATTCTGGTCCTGGTGTAAGATAATACCAAAATGAGTCTCAGAAGAAAGTAAATGTTGTGACTCTCGTGGGACCTAAAGGAATGTGACAGGGTAACTTTGCTTCCTATTATCATAAAACACATAAAGGAATGGTTTAGGAACTGCGTGTATATTATAAGACACATAGAGGAGTGGGTTTTGTGACTTCGTGTATATTATAAGACCATAAAAGGGGGGTTTAGGGACTTTGTTAATCATAAAACGCATAAAGGATTCGTTTTAAAAGGGCTTTTTGCAGATCATAAAACAAACAAAGGAGTGGTTTAGGGACTTCCTGTGGGGTGCTAATAACGCTGAAAGGTGTATAAAATGTAAACATGGAGGTGATCAAATAACAAAAATAGTAAAAGAAATTTAAAAGTAAAAAATTAATCAACCATATAGTTCATTATAGTTTTAGCGATTAATAGTCATGATTTGCGGTTGATAGAAAAAAAGCTATAATTCTTCGGACGCTTATATAATTATTTAAACCCCCCCGCTGCTCCAACTACAGCTGAAATAGTTGCTGATAGAATTGTAGTTTTAAGGTAATAGGAAAGAATGAATCCAGACGAAAATGTAACTGAGAAAATAGGGTTAGTTTGGGTCAGGTCAGATCAGGTTAGGTGACCACTTGCAATCATTTCTGGAAACATACTAAGCTATTGAAGTTTCCTAAAAGATACAAATAGATAGATACAAAATGTGATAGAAGCAAATACAGATAAAGAAGTGTGTACTAATCATCCCTATAGTTTGAAAATAATAAAAGAGAGAGACGCTCGTTATCTTTTACTGATGATCGAGTGATTTTCTCTCAAAATTTTACTTGCCCCAGGTCTTTTGCTCAATTATGATTTACCGCCGCAATTAGAGCCGTGTTGCTGCTCTTGTTGCTTTTTTATTATGCCGTTGTTGCTGTTGTTGCATTTTATTACCTCCGCCAACGAAGTTGGAGGGGTTATGTTTTCACCCCGATCT
>JACEEZ010013300.1:0-13405 GCA_016584305.1 Chionoecetes opilio
CTAATAAGCTTTTTTACCGTGCCCCACACTTCCATTCTTTTTGTCAACCACGGCAGAACCTCAAATCTGACACACTTTCTCCCTGACAAGAGATTCCTCGAAGTGCCCACTAACCCCCTTGCCCACCCCCCTCCCAAGCACTTCACACTCCCTTCACCTCCCCTACATCCCCCGCCCTCCCCATTTGCTCTCAAAACGTGTATTTTGTCAAGAAACTGGCGGTATGTCCCTTGGGCGGCGCGGCCCACCTCACTCTCGGGGCCCCCAGGCCTGACTGGCCGGTAGGCGCGGTCCTGGGCGGGGCCACCCGTCACGCGCACGTTGGGGCAGCCCCGCTCAGTCTGTGACGGCTTTCCCCCGGGCCCGATGACTGGTCGTCTCCTGGGGCACAGCCCTCGGGGTGGTGTTAGCCCTGACCACCTACTCGAGCAGTAAGGATCCCCTTGTCTCCACCAGAGTCCCCCACCCACCTCGCCGGGACCTGCACGCCCACTGGTCCTGATGGGTGGACGCAGAGGCCCACCACCACAGGGAGCGCAGGAGCTGCCGTGCCTGCCACGCAGTGTCCCTGGGGCCCTTGCCCTGCCACGCCTTTCAGGCCTCAGATTTCCCCCCAGGCCTGGTCGAGGCGTTCCTGCCGACGCCCCTTTAGGAAGCAGTGACGCCCCCCCCGCACGATCGGGAGGAACCATCACCAACCCTTTGGGTTTAATTTTTCTTCACCATAGCTGTTTTCTCTTGTGTTTTACAGACTATATCCAATGATCCAAGAACACTGTTTATCATGTAATACACAAGGATGATCCACCACCCCGCCACCCGGAATCTGTGGGCAAACCCTTGTTTTCCCCATGGTTCCCGAACTTCTTTGTAATTTTATATATTTAATGTATTTATATATTTATTTTTTCTATTTTGCAGCCGTTTAGTACACATGGAACAAAAGGGCACACCCACCACACACACACACACCGACCACACCCACACACCCACACACCCACCACACACCCACACCCTGGACCCTTTATCCTTTTCTAAATTTACTCTTTACTTACTCTATTAGTCCACCATGTAATCTGTCTCCCCTTCTTGCCTCCCTCCTCCCCCTCCCCTCCTCCCCTTCAGCTTCGCCACCACTCTAAGGCCTCGGCGGCTCCCCCTTCCCCCCTCCTCCAGGCCCTTCCATAATCCCTTTCCCGTTACATTACACCTTAACTTGTGTCGCCCCTGGAACACACAGGAAACTCTCGATCAAATAGCCTGTTAATGACGATGTTTGGCATAGTCTCTCTCCCCTCTCGTTTCTCTCTCTCTCTCTCTCTCCTCTCTCTCTCCCCTTCTCTTTTCCTCTCCTTCTCTCTCTCTCTTCTCTTTTCCCTCTTCTCCCCGTCTCCTCCCCCTCCCTCTCCCCTCTCCTCCTCTCTCTCTCTCTCTCTCTCTCTCTCTCGTTTTTTGTAGGAATCAAAGTAGATGTCCTTTTAAGGATGTGATAATGACAATTTGGGATTTTTTTTTTTTTGGGGTTTATTGTAAAGACAATACCATTACAGTGACAGACTTGTCACGAAGGAAGACTACTAATTTCCTCAGAACTTACAGGAAAATATAATTAATGTTGCATGCCATGATTTACAGTTTATAACAAAAAATTTCGTACCAATCAGGTAATTATGCCAAAAATGCCCATAATAAGTACTTACAGTTTTTGTAATGAAAGTTCAAATAAGATAAGATATATAAATAAGTTTCACAAAAAAGACAATATTCAAATTTACTCATTTTCATTAAAAATCATTCTATACTGCTACAAATTCCCTTATTTTCTTTATTTACTCTACAAATTAATGACCGCGAAAAGAATATCAACGTCCTGTACAATTGATATCACGGCAGAGAGTCACGTGATCCTGGTTCGATTAGTTGACTTGACCTGAAATCACATGAGAAGGTCAGTTTATCGGGTCAAGGCCCCTCAAGGGGGCTGGAGGGTGGGCGCGGTGGGGCTTTTTGCTGCGGGCGCACGGTGGGCGTTTGTGTTTTCGCGTGGTGGGCAGGAGGATAGTTACGGTTGTGGGCGGTAGGATAGTTACGGTTGTGGGCGGTAGGATATTTACGGTCTTGGGCGGGAGGTAGTTACGGTTGTGGCGGTAGGATAGTTACGGTTGTGGCGGTAGGATTTTTTAGGGCCCTTGGCGGGAGGATAGTTACGGTTGTGGGCGGTAGGATAGTTACGTCTTGGGCGGGAGGATATTTACGGTTTGGGCGGTAGGATAGTTACGGTCTTGGCGGGAGATAGTTACGGTTGGGGGCGGTAGGATAGTTACGGTCTTGGCGGGAGGATGTTAGGGTTTTGTGGGGGCGGTACGGGATAGAAATAGTCTTGATAGTAGTTGGGAAAAAACCACGATTTTGGGCGAGATGATAGTTATGGAAATGGGCGGGAGGATAGTTACGGTAGGGGCGGGATGATAGTTAGGGTGGTGGGGGGGATGATAGTTGGGGTGATGAGCGGAGGGTAGTCGTTGTGATGGGCGGGAGGGTATTTGTTGTGGGGGGCGTAGGGCGGGGGTGTTTTTGGGCAGGAGGATGTAATTGGCGGCATCTTGTAGAGGGGCGGAAATGGGCGGGGGGTGAGGTGTTGTGGCGAAGAGTGGGTAGTGTTGGGAGCGGAAGGCTGGGTGATGCCCGGGGCGGGAGGGTGTTCGGTGTTGAGGGTGGGAAGGTGTTTGGTGTTGAGGGTTGGAAGGTGTTGGGTGTTGGTGGTGGAAGGTGCCGTTGGCGGCCTGTTACGTGTGTCGCCCGAGGCTGGAAACTCCTTAGAGTTAGGGCGGAGGGGGGGCGTCGCTTTGGGTGGGATTTTGGGCAGTAATGCGGACGGGAAATTGGCGGTGGTGTGTTTGGGGGTGTGTTTGGTGGTTCGGAGGGTGGTGTAATAGTGTTTGGGGTGGGGTGTGGAATGGTGTTGGGGTGGTGTTTGGGGGCGGTGGTGTGGGTGGTGGTTGGGACAAGGGTGAAGGGGTGGTGGTTGGGGCGGTGGTGTTTTTTGGGGTTGGGACGGTATGTGTTTTGTCGTTGGAACAGTGTGTGTTTGGTGGTTGGGCATGGTGTGTTTTGGTGGTTGGGGCGGTGATGTGCTTGGGGTTTTGGGAACGGTGGTGTGTTTGGTGGTATTTTGATGCTGCGAGGGGGATTTTTGGGACGCGGCAGAGGTGTTAAAGAGTGCCTGAGCGCCGGCCACTTGGCGCCGCGGACCCTTTAGCGCGACGCTATGGAGACCCGTCCTCGAAGGCGGCACTGTCACCCCCTATTTCGGGATACTTTTTCTGGATCTTTCTGATGTTGGCGCCGCCGTGGCCTATCACGTGACGCCGCTGGTGGGCGTCACTTCAACCTGTGCCCTCCCACCCCCCTCCGCCTCATGCAGAAAGGCCTGAGGTGATCCACCGCAGGGTAACCTCCCGAGGAGGCCCCGCACCTGATGGTTGTGTGGCGGCGTCCCGCGGCGGCGGCCCCCTCACTTGTACCCCAGCGAAGTCCTCGTGCACTTTTTTTTCGCGTGGGGCCGCCAGGCCCTACGATGCGCGCCGCTGTGGGGCGCCACGGCCACCTTGACCTCCATCTTCTCCACCTTCCAAGAATTGCGTACGCTTTCTTTTCCCCACGCTTCCCTTGCTCGCCGAGCATTCTTCTTGCCGGTGGCGGCGCGGCCTCCTGCTGCATGCACACCTCCACCTCGGTGATGGGGGCACGCCTTCACCTTCCTGGGCTTGCACTCCTGTTGCGGGGCCCCCGTCCATTCCTGCGAGGTGGCGTCCAGGTCCTCGCCAAGGACGTACATCACGCCGGACAAGAGGCCCTGATCCCCTCGGCCTTGCGCGCCTTGCGCCCCTTGCGTGCCTTGACCTTTGGGTTTTCTTTTCTTTGGGTTTCTTGGGCCCCATCGGCAACGGAGTCGGAGTCGCCACGCACAACCTCCCTCCTCGTCGGCGTCCTCTCCAGCATCGGGGGATTGCCTTCCTTCACTGCAGCAGTGTTTTTTGCTCTCCTGAACCTCTTCCACCTCTTCCTTTGCTTCCTGCTGTCCCTCTTCCTGCACATCGCTTGCAATGTCGATGGTTTCTGCCCTTTGATTCTTGCTCCGTGCTTTGTTTTGCTCCGTTACTGAAACTTCTATATTTTCTGTTTCAATATGTACTTTTCCCATGCCTCGTTTTCCTCTTTTTTTTTTTTGGGATAAACTTTCGACGTCATAAGTTTTCAGCTTCGACTTTTTCTTCTTTGTCACTGTCGCCATAACCGCCGAAAGACGTACATGCAGGCGCAGCAAGTCTTCGGCTCCTTATCACTCTCCATAACGTTAATACTTGAAAATTTGCTTTGCCAATCATCACTGCCCCTAATCTTACTTTCTCTGAGATTCTTTCAAACATGCACCCCGCCCAAAATTAAGATCTTTTTTTTAAATTTCATTCAAACTAGAACCTTCCGTAAACAGGTTGGAGTTGAGACGCTTGCACACATTTTCCTAAATCCAGGCTCACCCAGTAGTTCAGGTATAAGCTCACTTTCTGTTCGCTGATTGGCTGGCGTGGTCAGGCTCACCAGTAGTCAGGTTATAAGCTCAATTTTTTGTTCGCTGATTGGCTGGCGTGGTCAAGGGAAGCAGAGGATTGGCTAAGAATGAGGGGCAAGAAAAACATTTTTTCCCCGTGGTTTAAGAAATTATGGGTTTTGTGTGTGTGTTTTGTGTGTGTGTGGGGTGTGTGTGTTGTGTGTGTGTTTTTGTGTGTGTTTTGTATGTGTGTGTGCGTGTGGTGTGTGTGTGTGTTTGTATGTGTGTGTGCGTGTGTTTTGTGTTTGTTTGTTTTTGTGTGCGTGTGTATGTGTGTGTGTGTGTGTTGTGTGTGTGTGTGTGTGTGTGTGTGTGTGTGTGTGTGTGTTATATATATATGTGGTGTGTCTGTGTGTATGTATATAGTAATGTATATATAAGGAGAAGGAGGTAAGGAAAGAAGAAAGTGATAGGATGTGGAGGAAGAGAAGAATGCAAAGTAGAGTGTGGTGTGTGTGTGTGTGTGTGTTTTGTGTTTTTGTGTGTGTTTGTGTGTGTATGTGTGTGTGTGTGTGTGTGTTGTGTGTGTGTGTGTGTGTATGTGTGTGTGTGTGTGTGGTGGGGTGTGTGTGGTGTGGCGCGCCAAAGGCCCGCGCTGCTATCGTCCGCATGGCCACAGTCTGTACTGATGGACGCCGTAAGAAAATGAAGAAAAAAAAGATAGAAAACGAAGAAAACATTTATCATCAAACTTATAGCGAAGAAGCTATTTAAAAGGGGTGGGGCGATGGGGTTGTTGTGTTGGTGGGGGCGGTTTGGGGTTGGTGGTGGTGGTGGTGGTGGTTGGGGATAGCGTGGTAAAATTAAAACACCAAAATCGCTAAATAAACCTATAAATCAAGCGGAAAAAAGACGTATATAGTACAGGAAAAACCACAACCAACCCAGCTCGTCTTTTTTTCTGTAACCCCATTTTACTTTTGGCTGAAGTGGAAACGTTTATGATGAAATCTTTATTTATATCGATATGGCGAAAGTCAAAACCATTAATATTTCTCCCAACTTTTAAACACAACGGGTAAAATGTATGTCTAAGGGGAGGCGGTTTTCAATTACCCTGGTTGACACTTAATGGAGGAGTGACAGGTGTGAGGGAAGGTTTGAGAGGTTTAAAGTAAGGGATTAGGAAAGTAATGAGGAAAAGAGGAGGAAGGGAGGGAAAGGAAGAAGAACAGAGGAGGAAAAAAATCATCAGAACAGGGAGGAAATTATGTAGTTTTATTTTAGAGGGAGAGGAGGAGGAATGTGAGAAGAAAAAAGAAGACGAGAGAGAAGGAGAGAAAAGAGAGAGAGAGAGAAAAGAAGAGCGAGAAGAGAGGAAGAGAAGGAAGAGAGAGAGAGAGAGAGAGAAAAGGAGAAGAAGAGAGAGAGAGAAGAGAGAGAGAGAGAGAGAGAGAGAGAAGAGAGAGAGAGGGAGAGAGGGGAGAAGAAAAAAAAAGGAGAATAGAAGAAAAGAAAAAGAAGACAAAAGAGAAAAAAAAAAGAAACAAAAAGCAAAAAAAGAAGAGAAGAGAAGAAAAAAGGAAGAAGCGGGGGGGGAAAAGGGGGTTTGGGGGGAACATATAAAAAAATTGTTAAAAAAGAAATGAATTAAAGACTTTTAACCCAAACACCCCAAATTGGGGAAGGGAAATAAAAAAAGGCGGCCTCTGCCCTTTTGTAGGTAAAATTTAAAAAATGACCACCATCCGCTGAAAAAACACCTATACCATCACCCAACACCGTATTTCCACTTTTAACCAGAAACACAAACCCCTTACCCATCACCACAGCCACCACCTCACACCACCCTATACCATCACCACAACACCATACTTACCACCATTTTCCATCACCACAACCACCACCATCAAAACCACCATATACCATCACCACAACCCCCATTACTACCACCATATACCATCACCACAACGGCCAACCCATTATCACCCCCATACCAACACCAAACCCCGTCACATTACCAACCACCATTAATCACACCATAATACCAAAACCACACCAACGTCACCCCTTACCATCACCACCATAAGCTACTTCATTCCTTGTAATAGGGAAAAAATTAATAGGAGTAAAATTTAAAATAAAAAAAATTCTTTCTTGAATCATTATCTTGACCGTTGAAAACATTATAAATCACTTTTTTATAAGTAAGAAGTTTTTTCCTTTCTTTATTAGTCCTGTAAGGAGGAGGGGAGGAGGGAGGGGGAGGAGGAGGAGGAGGAGGATTACATAGGATTACTAGGAATAACAGAAAACCAGGGAAACCTATTGGGCCATGACGAGGGTATCTGCTGAACTACATACTACTAACTACAAATACTTGTAAGAAAACAGTTGGAAAAGGATACCATGTCCCCTTAAAAGAAGATAGGAACACGGAATTTCATAGTGAAGAAAAATAGGGTATGAAATATACTAACTACAACTACCACTACCACTACACTAATCGATCCGGGGGACAAAATATGAATTCGCAGGGCACTATCAATACCCATTACTTTACAGTGCGCGTCAAGTCTGTTTTTTAAATGTATTTTATTGTGCTGGCTTCGACACTTTTTGCTGGTAACTTGTTCCATCGATCAACGACTCCACATTGAAATAATTTTTACGGAGATCATGATGCAACGTTGACCGTTTAGTTTTAAACCATTATTTTCTTGTTGTCACTTGAGTTGAAGCTCGAATAGGTTCCCCTTGATTAATGACATCAAATCCTTTTAGGATCTTAAAGGTTTCTATCAAGTCCCCACGGATTCTACGATCCTTTAAGGAAAACATATTAATTTCCGCAGTCTCTCTTCATAGATGAATTTCCCCAGAGATGGAATTGTTTGGTTGCTCTTCTTTGCACTGATTCCAATTTTGCTTGGTCTTTTACGAAACAGGGCGACCAGAATTGGACGGCATATTCCAAGTGTGGCCTAACCAAGGACGTGTATAATTGTGTCATTATTTTTGGGGTTTTGTGTTCAAAATTGCTTTTAATAAAGCCTAACATCATATTCGCCTTTTTACTGGCAGCTAGGCAATGCGGACGGTTTTTAAGATCATTACTGATGATGACACCTAATCCTTTTCTTGCTGTACTTCAGTTAACGATTTATTTTGCATTTGATATTTATTTTGGGTTATCGTTCCCTATATGCATTACTTTACATTTATCGGAATTAAATTTTAATAGCCATTTATCACTCCAGTCTGATATTTTTGTCGAGGTCACTTTGTATGAGTTCGCAGTTTTCTCTAGTATATGCTTTACCGCCTAATTTGGTGTCGTCTGCAAATTTCGATATTTTAGATAAAAGTCCGCAGTCCAGATCGTTGATATATATTCAGAAAAAAGAGTGGGACCCAAGACCGAGCCTGAGGCACCCCACTAGTAACACCCTAACCAATCAGTGTTTCACCATTTATTACTACCCTTGTTTACGATTTGAAACCCAATCGCCAATCCATGAACATAGTTGCTCTCCCAGCCATGTGCCCTTAGCTTGGTCAAAAGTCGCTTATGGGGAACTGTATCGAAGGCTTTCTGAAAATCAAGTATATTACCCAAAGGAATTTTAGCGCCCCAGTTTGAATAAATGACATTAAAAAAATCCAGTAGGTTTGTTAAGCAGGATCTCTTATTTCGAAATCCATGCTGCGAGTTTAATATTGAGTTATTTTCATCGAGAAAAGACACTATTTATCCCGCAATATTTTTCTCAAATAGTTTAACAATCACAGACGTTAGACTAATTGGGCGATAATTACTTGCGGGGCCCTCTTACTCCCTTTCTTGAATTCGGGTAACATTAGCTAATTTCCACATACTAGGAACATTTTTGTCCATTAGCGATTTATTGAGGATAATCTTTAGGGGAAGCGAAAGTTGACTGTGGACATTCGCGAGTAATCGCGGAAATTCGCCACCCCCACGGATTTTGCTGGGTCAAGTTTCTGCAAAAAACTTTGATACTTCGTCTACTGTTTTTCTCTCCTATTCCCAAACTATCACTTTCGAGTCCCGCATACATGTTTACTGGTTCTGGTAATGGAGCTTCGTCTTCTTTAATAAATACCGCATTAAAATAAGCATTGAGTACGACTGCCATGCTCTTATTATCATTTACCAAGATGTTATTTTTATCTTTCAGTGGCCCAATACTAGTTTTGACGTTTTTCTTACTTCGAACGTATGAAAGAACCTTTTCGGGTTTGATTTGGATTCCTTTGCAATTTTTTCTTCATACTCGCGCTTTTTAGTCTTATTAATCCCTTGCAACGTCGTTTTACGTCATTGTATTCTCTATAATCGCCGTCCGCATTTGATCGCTTGTAAACTTTATACGCTCGGCGCTTTCTGCCAATATTTGTTGAATCTCATTAGTCATCCAAATGGGTCGTTTATGTTATTCAGACGTTTTCCTACCATGGGGAAAATGTTTTTTCAACCACCGATCGGAGTTTATTTGTGAATACATACACATGTTTTCCGCATTATTACCGTTTAGTAGGTCAATCCAATCAACTTCGCTTAGTACCCCTGCTGATCTTCGTGAAATCCGCTTTTTATAAATTGGAACTAATAACCGATTTTCTGTGATGTCTACATTGCAATTTATGCTGCTCTGATTAACCTGTGATCGCTGTTTGCTAGACGTTCACCTATATCGCAGTAATCAATCAGATCAATGTCGGTAGTGAAAACTAAATCTAGGATAAATATTATCCCTTGTAGGCTCACGGACCACCTGATTTAAATATACTTCGTTACCATATCAAGCAATCGCATACCTTCTCTATCAGCAAATTATTATTCCAGTTTATACGAGGTAGGTTAAAATCTCCACATATAATTGTATCGTTTTATTGTTGACAACTGACTTTATCTGTCATAGAGGAGGGGAATCGACTTCCGCATTTTATTTGGGAGGACGATATATTGTCCCAATAGTTAGGAATTTACCGTTTAGCTTAATCTTGCGTAGACTGAGTCATAATGTCTTGATTTACCTTATCGATTTCGATTGCTTGCAAAATTATCTTTGATGTAAAGAATGACACCTCCACCTGCTTTATGCGTGCGACAATTTAGGAATGTCTTATAGCCTGGAATGGCTATTTCAGCTAATAAGTGTTTATCTTTTGTGTTGACCCAACTCTCAGTGATACTAACGATATCTGGCGTTTCGGCAACAACGTATGCTAATAATTCGTTACGCTTTAAAATAATGCTTCTGGCATTTGTGTAGAGGGAGGAGGAGGAGGAGGAGGAGGAGGTACAGGAAAATGGTCCCATATGTAAGTTTTCCTTTTTTTCTTTTTTTTCTTTTTCTTTCCTTTCACCTGGTAAATCCTTCTGTCACAGCGGACCCAAAACCTTCCCTGTCCTCATTACTTCCCTTCTCCCCTATCACCACCCTTTCCCTGCCTCACACCTTTATACTACTTCCTTGCCAGCCTGGATTTCAAACTTAATTTTTACCCCTTGAGACCCAGAACGTAATTTCCATTGTAATTTGGCCATCATTAGACGATTTTTAGTGAATATAAGCAATATTTTATAGAAATGACCTATTTAGTATCCTTGTCGACTAACTTATTTGGTATATTCAGTTACTTTTCGAAATTTTATGGCTGACAACAGACAATTTTTTATAGCAAAGGAAAGATCTGGGTCTGAACCAAGACCCTTCTGGGTCTGAAGGGTTTAAGTAAACTTTTGCAAGAGGTGGTGTGTGTGTGTGTGTGTGTGTGTGTGTGTTGGGGGTGTGTGTGTGTGGTGTGTGTGTGTGTGTGTGTGGTGTGGGTGTGTTGTGTGTGTGTGTGTGTGTGTGTGTGTGTGGTGTGTGTGTGTGTGTGTGTGTGTGTGTTGTGTGTGTGTGTGTGTGTGTGTGTGTGTGTGTTGTGTGTGTGTGTGTTGTGTGTGTGTGTGTGTGTGTGTGTGTGTGGGGTGTGGGGTGTGTTTTTGTGTGTGTGTGTGTGTGTGTGTGTGTGTGTGGTGTGTGTGTGTGTGTGTGTGTGTGTGGTGTGTGTGTGGTGTGTGTGTGTTTTGTGTGTGTGTGTGTTGGATAGCGAGTTTGTGGTGATAGTTTATGCATATATGACATTGATAACAATATTGGTATGTGTACAATATGGTAATAATATTGATGATGATCATAGTATGCTAATAAAAATAAAAGCAAAATAAACATGTCTCCTCTTTTCAAGCCTCTTTAGTTTTTCCCTCCCTGTTTCCCTCCTTCCGAGGCATGTAAAAGGGGAGAAGGAGGGAAGGAAGAAGAATAAAGTGAAAGGAGGGGTGAGGAAGAAGAATGAATAATGAGAGAGAAATTTGAGAGATAGAGAGAGAGAAAACAAAAAAGGGAAAAAGAAATAAGACAAAAAACATATTACCTTCCTCAGTAAAGAGAAGATAAAACATGCCAACCAAACACGTTGTCGGGGAAAAAACTCGTGTGTTTTTCTTGCTTTAATGTCAGGGGCTGGGAATCGAGAGGGAGGGCGTTGAAAGGGGAGGGGGGGATGGAGGGGGGAAGGGCAAGGTGGGAGGGGAGAAGGGAAGGGGTGGAGGGGAGGAGGGAAGGGTGGAGGGGAGGAGGGAAGGGGGGCAGGAAGGGGCAAGCAGGAGGATTACGAAGGATAAGGAAGGAGTCACAAAAAAGCAAACAGAGCTTTATAGGTCCTTATACGAGCCTGTTTTTTTTTTTCGCTTATTCTATATTATCAACTTGTATAAAAAAGGATGTAAATACGGGGGGAAGAAAGGGGGAGGAAAATTTTCCCCGGAGAAGAAAGGGAGAATCAGAAGGGAAAGATTAATAATGGTTTTTTTCTTTAAGATGACGATAGATAGGCTTGGAAAACAAAAAAAAGAAATTTGAGAGATTTGTACTTTAGCATACGTACAGAAAAGAGAAGGAAAAAAGAGGGAGGAAGAGGAGTTAAAATAAGATAAGTAAGGAAAAAGTAGTATCCCGCGGGCCCACCGGTTGTTTCCGCAAATTAAAATAGGAGGATCGGTTGGGGGGAGGCCAAAGGGGGCCCGGGGAAAATTGGTAGAGGAGAATTTTTTTTTTCGCCTTTGGAACCAGTTTTTTGGGGAAACAAAGGTCCAAAGGAAACCCACCGACCGTACCTTAAAGGCGTTTGTTTTCCCACCCTCCTAATAAATATGAAATATAAAATTTACATCCCCCCCACCTCCTCCCCGAGTGGGGAAAAATTAATCCCTTCCCAAATAAAACGCATATTCTTGGAAATTTTTAAACTTTCTATTACTACACTATTTTTTCCTGTTAATTTAAGAAGATTTATGTTTTTGTATGGTTGAACCCGGTTGAGGTTCAGAAAGGTTCGCAGCTTCCTTTCCTTCTGGAAGACCCTTCATTAGGCCATTCTCCATCATTGGTTTCCTTCCAGTGGGCCTACACTTCCCAAGCTTCACCCTTTTACTGGACTAATCCGCTTGGTGGTACTAATTCCAGGTTTTTTTAACCACTTCCCTACAGGGCTAATATATTTAACCTTCCCTCGGGCCAACTGTGGTTTTTATAGGTCTATTATTGGGGTTTGGCAAAGTTTGGAATTCAGGGTTTCCAACCTTTGCCTGGCCCTTGGAACGCATCAATCCCCCAGCTCGTTTTAAAACAAAAGGGGGGTGGGCCCCAAAGACCCGTGCTTTATGCCCCCCCATTACATGGAATTAATTTCCCTTTGTCCTACTTACCGCCCTTCTGAACCCAAAGAACCCAGAGGGAAGAGGGGTACCCAAAGGAGTTGGGGGGGGGAATGGGAAAGGTAAAGGGGGAAAAAAAAACCTGATTGCGGTAAAATAAAAAAAAAAATAAATTTTAGAATTACCTTTTTTTTTGTTAAAAATTTTTTAAAAATTTTATTAATGTTTTTTTTTAATATTTCCAAAAAAAATTTCCCCCCTATTTTAATTGGGAAAATTTTTTTTTAGTTTTTTTTAAATATGGGGGAAAAAAATTTTTTTTATAAAGGACATCCCTATTAAAAACCGATTTCCAAAAATTTCAAACCCCCTTCCCTCCTTTCCCTTTAACCCTGGGGTTTTTTCTTTCCTTCTTTAAAATTTTTTCTTTTTTCTTACCCCCCCCCCATTTTTTAACCCAAACTTTGGTTTTTTTTCATTTTTCCCCTTTCATTTTTCCCCCGGCCCCCCACCCCCCTCCAAAACCCAAAAAACTTTCCCAAACCCCCCTATCCGTTTTCCTCACCCTTCCTACCCTTTCCCAACAATTCCCTTTTTTTGTTTTTTAAATATAAAAAATTTTTTCCCCTTTTTTCCTTTCTTTTAAATTCAAATTTTTCTTACCTTTTTATTTTTATTTGCCCTATTTTTTTTGTTTTTTTTACCCCCTTGTTGAAATTCTTGGTTAATTTTTGGAAGAAAGGGGTGGGGGTAGGGTTTTTTCGTTCCCCGGTTTAGGGGGGCGGGGGGAAAAAAGGGGGGGGGGAGGGGGGGGAAAACCTTTTTTTTAAAAAGGGGGGAATGGGGCTTGGGGGGGGAAAAAAGGGGGGGAGGTTTTTTTTTGTTTTGGGGGAAATAAAAAAAAGAAAAAAAGGGTAAAAGGGAAAAAAACGAAAAGGGTAGGACAAGGGTGTTTTGCTTTAAACAAATTGATAAAAGGGAAAAAAAATTTAAGTAGATCCTCCCCCCACCCATTAGGGAACTGGGGAAAAAAATTTCTTTTTTTAAAAAATTTTTTTAGGAAAGTTAAAGCTTAAAAGGCCCCCCTTTTTTGGGGGGAGGTTTTGCTTGAATGTACAGGTTTT
>JACEEZ010013301.1:0-19056 GCA_016584305.1 Chionoecetes opilio
TTGTAAACTGTACTTATTTTAATATACAAGTAGTTTTACTTATCAAATTGCTATAAACCCATATAATGTAGTGTTTTCAATGATATTAGCTAGTTGTCGGTGATATATAGCTGTTTTCCTACAAATTGATGTATAAAATCCTCTTTTTAGAATAATTTGCACCTATAAGTAGCTTACATTACATTAAGCTATTAAATAGAAGAGTAAGAGGATATTTTATTGTGATATAACGTATATTGCAAGTGTTTTTCATAGTTTCTTGTAAAAATGTAGCGTTATTGTATATATACAAGTAGTTTTACTTATCATATGGCTATAAACCCTTAAAATGTAGTGTTTTCAATGATTTTAGCTAGTTATCAGTGAAGAGTTGTTTTTTTCTACAAATTGAAGTATATTTCTTTATAAATGCAGCTAAATAGCTTTTGATATTTGCTACAACTATATTTTACAAAATTAATAGCTAAAAATATGTATTTTCATGAAATTTAGATATCAATTTTAATCTTAAGACAATGTTTTTTCAAGTATTTCAATGTTTTTTTGAAAGGCTAAAAAATGTCGAAATTTGACATTATTCAGCACTTTTACACAACTATATCTCACAATGTTATGAACTAAAAATATGCATTTTCATGAAATTTAAGTATCAATTTTAATCCTCAAAACAACGTTTTTTCAAGTATTTAATGCATTTTTGAAAGCCTTAAAAATGTCAAAATATGACATTATTCAGCACTTTTGCACAACTATATTTTATAATATTAAGAGCTTAAAATATGTATTTTTCATGAAATTTATGTATCAATTTTATTCTTAAAAACAACGTTTTTTCAAGTGTTTTAATGTATTTTTGAATGGCTAAAAAATGTCGAAAATTGGCATTATTCAGCCCTTTTTTTGATAGAGAAATTCAAAATGTGGTATTATAGTTGTTTTCGTTAGAAATTTCTATTTTAAACTACTGTAAGCTTATAATAGGAGTTTGAGACTCTATATTGTGATATAATTGTATATTATACGTGTTTTTCATAGTTTCTTGTTAATTGTTGTGTTATATAATTAATAGAAGGAATTTACCTTATGATAATGCTTTATACCCTCAAAATGTGTTCTTTTCAATGATTTACTAGTTATCGGTGATATATAGCTGTTTTCCTACAAATTGAAGTATACAATCCTTTTTTTAGAATAATTTGCACCTATAAGTAGCTTACATTACATTAAGCTAATAAATAGAAGAGTAATAGGTTATTTATTGTGATATAACGGTATATTGCAAGCGTTTTTCATAGTTTCTTGTAAACTGAAGCGTTATTGTATATATACAAGTAGTTTTACTTATCATATTGCTATAAACCCATAAAATGTAGTGTTTTCAATGATATTAGCTAGTTATTGGTGATATATAGCTGTTTTCCTACAAATTGAAGTATAAAATCCTCTTTTTAGAATAATTTGCACCTATATGTAGCTTACATTACAATAAGCTATTAAATAGAAGTGTAAGAGGTTATTTATTGTAATATAACTGTATATTGCAAGCGTTTTTCATAGTTTCTTGTAAACTGTAGCGTTATGGTATATATACAAGTAGTTTTACTTATCATATTGCTATAAACCCATAAAATGTAGTGTTTTCAATGATATTAGCTAGTTATCGGTGATATATAGCTGTTTTCCTACAAATTGAAGTATAAAATACTCTTTTTAGAGTAAGATGCACCTATAAGTAGCTTATATTACATTAAGCTAATAAATTGAAGAGTAAGAGGTTATTTATTGTGATATAACGGTATATTGCAAGCATTTTTCATAGCTTCTTGTAAACTGTAACGTTATTGTGTATATACAAGTAGTTTTACTTATCATATTGCTATAAACTCATAAAATGTAGTGTTTTCAATGATATTAGCTAGTTATCGGTGATATATAACTGTTTTCCTACAAATTGAGGTATAAAATCCTCTTTTAAGAAAAATTTGCAACTATAAGTAGCTTATTAAGCTATTAAATAGAAGAGTAAGAGGTTATTTATTGTGATATAACGGTATATTGCAAGTGTTTTTCATAGTTTCTTGTAAACTGTAGCGTTATTGTATATATACAAGTAGTTTTACTTATCATATGGCTATAAACCCTTAAAATGTAGTGTTTTCAATGATTTTAGCTAGTTATCAGTGAAGAGGTTTTTTTTTCTACAAATTGAAGTATATTTCTTTATATATGTAGCTAAATAGCTTTTGATATTTGCTACAACTATATTTTACAAAATTAATAGCTAAAAATATGTATTTTTCATGAAATTTAGATATCAATTTTAGTCTTAAGACAATGTTTTTGCAAGTATTTCAATGCATTTTTGAAAGCCTTAAAAATATCAAAATTTGACATTATTCAGCACTTTTACACAACTATATTTTATAATATTAAGAGCTTAAAATATGTATTTTTCATGAAATTTATGTATCAATTTTATTCTTAAAAACAACGTTTTTTCAAGTGTTTTAATGTATTTTTGAATGGCTAAAAAATGTCGAAAATTGGCATTATTCAGCCCTTTTTTTGATAGAGAAATTCTAAAATTGGTATTTATAGTTGTTTTTCGTTAGAAATTTTATTTTATAATACTGTAAGCTTAGAATAGGAGTTTGAACTCTATATTGTGATACATTTGTATATTATACGTTTTTTCATAGTTTCTTGTTAATGTTGTGTATATAATATAGAAGGATTACCTTAATGATAATGCTTTATACCCTCAAAATGTGTTCTTTCAATGATTTAGCTAGTTATCAGTATATTAGCTGTTTTCCTACAAATTGAAGTTACAATCCTTTTTTTAGAATAAATTTGCACCTTATAAGTAGCTTACTTACTTAAGTTATAAATAGAAGAGTATGGTTATTATGTTTATTATACGGTATATTGCAAGCGTTAAATTCATAGTTTCTTGTAAATGTTAGCGTTATGTAGATATACAAGTAGTTTTACTTAATCATATTGCTATAAAACCCTTAAAATGTAAGGTTTCAATGATATTAGCTAGTTATCGTGATATTAACTATTTCTAAAATGAGTAATAATCTCTTTTAAGAAAAATTTGCACCTATAGTATTTACATTACATTAAGCTAATATAAATTGAGAGTAATAGTTATTTATTGTGATATAAAAGTAATATTGCAAGTGTGTTTTTCATAGTTTCTTGTAAACTGTAGCGTTATTGTTATATATACAAGTAGTTTTTATTATCAATATGGCTATATAACCCTTAAAATGTAATGTTTCAATGATTTAGCTATGTTATCAGTGAAATGTGGTTTTTTTCTACAAATGAGTATATTTTCTTTATATATGTAGCTAAAATACTTTGGAATTTGCTACAAACTATATTTTACAAAATTATAGCTAAAAATATGATTTTTTCATGAAATTTAGTATCAATTTTAATCTTAAAATTTCAATGTTTTTTCAAGTAATTTCAATGTTTTTTTGAAAGGCATAAAACATGTCGAAATTTGACATTATTACAATTTAAATTAGTACACTTTACTAAAAAATTCTAAATTTTCTACATTTTATGAGCTAAAAATAGCATTTTCATGAAATTTAGATCAATTTTTAATCCTAAAAACAACGTTTTTTCAAGTATTTAATGCATTTTTGAAAGCCTTAAAAATGTCAAATATGACTTATTCAGCAATTTTACATCAACTATTTTTAATAATATTAAGAGCTTTAAAATATGTATTTTTCATGAAATTTATGTATCAATTTTATTCTTAAAACAACGTTTTTTTCAAGTGTTTTTTAATGATTTTTAATGGCAAAAAGTTGTCGAAAATTGCATTATTCAGCCCTTTTTTTGTAGAGAAATTTCAAAATGTGGTATTATATTGTTTTCAGATATAGAAATTTTATTTTAACTACTTGTAAGCTATAATAGGAGTTTAGATCTATATTGTGATACAATTGTATATATACGTGTTTTTCATAGTTTCTTGTAAATTGTGTGTTATAATTAATAGAAGAATTTACTTATGATAATGCTTTTAACCCTCAAAATGTGTCTTTTCAATGATTTTAGCTAGTTATCGGTGATATATAGCTGTTTTCCTACAAAAATTGAAGTATACAATCTTTTTTTTAGAATAATTGCACTATAAGTAGCTTACATGTACACTAAAGCTAATAATAGAAGAGTAATAGGTTATTTATTGTGATTATAACGGTATATTGCAACGTTTTTTCATAGTTTCTTGTAAACTGAAGCGTATTGTATATATCCAAGTAGTTTTACTTATCATATTGCTATAAACCCATAAAAGTAGTGTTTCTAATGATATTAGCTAGTTATCGGTGATATATAGCTGTTTTCTAACAAATTGAAGTATAAAATACTCTTTTACTTAGAGTTATGATGCCCTATAAGTAGCTTACATTACATTAAGCTAATAAATTGAAGAGTAAGAGGTTTTTATTGTTGATTATAACGGTATATGACAAGCATTTTTCATCAGTTCTTGTAAAACTTAAAGTTATTGTTATATACAAGTAGTTTTACTATCATATTGCTATAAACCCATAAAAGTAGTGTTTTCAATGAATTAATAGTATCGGTGAATATAATGTTTCCTATAAATTGAAGTTATAAAATCCTTTATTAAAATAATTTGCACATATAAGTAGCTTACATTACATAAGTCTATTAAATAGAAGAGTAATAGGTTATTTATTGTATTAACGTAATTGCAAGCGTTTTTCATATTTTCTTGTAAACTGTAGGTTATTGTAATATTACAATGAAGTTTATTATCATATTGTATAAACTCATTAAAATGTAGTGTTTTCAATGATATTAGATAGTTATCGTGATTTAAACTGTTTTTCTACAAATTGAGGTATAAAATCCTCTTTTAGAAAAATTTGCACCTATAAGTAGCTTACATTACATTTAAAGCTATTAAATAAAAGTAAAGGTTATTTTTGTGATATAACCGTATATTGCAAGTTTTTTCATAGTTTATGTAAAACTATAGCGTTTTATATATTAAGTAGTTTTAACTTATCATATGGCTTTAAAACCTTAAAATGTAGTGTTTTCAAAGACTTTAGTGTTATCATTGAAGAGTTTTTTTTTTTTTACAAATTGAAGTAAATTTCTTATATATGTAGCAAATAGCTTTTGATATTCTAAAAACTATATTTTACAAAATTATAGCTTAAAATATGATTTTTCATGAAATTTAGATATCAAATTTTAATCTTAAGACAATGTTTTTTCAAGTATTTCAATGTTTTTTGAAAGGTAAAAAATGTCGAAATTTGACATTATTCAGTTACTTTTACAAACTATATCTTACAATGTTATGAGCTAATAAATAGCATTTTTTGAAATTTAAGTATCAATTTTAATCCTCACAACAACGTTTTTTCAAGTATTAATGCATTTCTTGAAAAGCCTTTAAAAATGTCAAATTTGACATTATTAAACTTTTACACAACTATATTTATAATATTAGAGCTTAAAATATGTATTTTTCATGAAATTTATGTATCAATTTATCTTAAAAAAAAGTTGGTTCAAGTGTTTTAATGTATTTTTGAATGGCTAAAAAATGTTCGTAAAATTGGCATTATTCAACCTTTTTGATAGAGAAATTCAAATATAGTATTATAGTTGTTTTCGTTAGAAAATTTACTATTTTAAACTACTTTAAGCTTAGAATAGGAGTTTGAGACTCTATAATGTGATACATTTGTAATTATACGTGTTTTTCATAGTTTCTTGTAATTGTTAGTTATATAATAATATAAGGAATTTACTTATGATAATGCTGTATTACCCTAAATGTGTTCTTTTCAATGATTTAGCTAGTATCGTGATATTAGCAGTTTTCCTACAAATTGAAGTAACAATCTTTTTTTAAATAATTTGCACCTATAAGTAGCTTTCATTACTTAACTTATAAATAGAAGAGTAATAGGTTATTTTATTGTTATATAACGATATTGCAACTGTTTTCATAGTTTCTTGTAAACTGTTGCGTTTATGATATAATAGTAGTTTTACTTATCATATTGTCTAAAAACCCATTAAAATGTTAGTGTTTTCAATGATTTACTAGTTATCGGTGATATATAACTGTTTCCTACAAATTGAGGTATACAATCTCTTTTAAGAAAAATTTGCACCTATAAGTAGCTTACATTCATTAACTATTAAATAGTAGAGTAAGAGGTTATTTATTGTGATATAACGTATTATTGCAATGTTTTACAAGTTTCTTGTAAAACTTAGCTTATTGTATATATACAAGTAGTTCTATATATGGTATAAACCCTTAAAATGTAGTTTTTTCAATGATTTTACTATTATCAGTGAAGTTTTTTTATCTACAAATTGAAGTATATTTCTTTATATAGTAGCTTAAATAGCTTTTGATATTGCTAAACTATATTTTACAAAATTAATAGTCTAAAAATATGTATTTTCATGAAATTTAGATATCAATTTTAATTTAAGACAATGTTTTTCAAGTATTTCAATGTTTTTTTGAGTGTTAAAAATTCGAAATTTGAATTATTCAGCACTTTTAAAACTATATCTTACAATGTTATGAGCTAAATATGCATTTTCATAAAATTTAAAGTATCAGTTTTTAATCCTCAAAACAACGTTTTTTTTTCAAGTATTTAATGCATTTTTGAAAGCTTAGAAATGTCAAAATATGACATTATTCAGCATTTTACACAACTATATGTTATAATATTAAGAGCTTAAAAATGTATTTTCATGAAATTGGTATAATTTTATTCTTAAATACAACGTTTTTTCAAGTGTTTTAAATGTATTTGAATGGCTAAAAAATGTCGAAAATTGGCATTATCAGCTTTTTTGATAAGAAATTTCAAAATGTTGTTATTATAGTTGTTTTTCTTAGAAATTCTATTTTAAACTACTGTAAGACTATAAATAGAGTTTTGAGACTTATATTGTGATATTAATGTTATTTACGTGTTTTTTCATAGTTTCTTGTTAATTAGTTGTTTATTAATTATGAAGGAATTTACCTTATAAATGCAGTTATCCCTCAAATGTTACGTTTCTTCTTTTTCAAATGATTTACATAGTTATCGGTGATAAAGGTTTTCCTACAAATTGAATTACAATACTTTTTTAGAATAATTTGCACCTATAAGTAGCTGTACATTACATAAGCTAATAAATAGAAGAGTAATTAGGTTATTTATTGTGATATAACGGTATTATGCAAGCGTTTTTCATAGTTTCTTGTAAACTGAAGCGTTATTGTAAATACAAGTAGTTTACTATCATATGCTATTAAACCATAAAATTAGGTTTTCAATGTATTAGCTAGTTATTGGTGATATATAGCTGTTTTCTACAAATTGAATATAAAATCCGTTTTTAGAATAATTGCACTATATGTAGCTTAATTACAATAAGCTATTAAATAGAAGTGTAAGAGGTTATTTATTGTAAATTTATACTGTATATTGCAGCGTTTTTCATTGTTTTTGCAAACGTAGCTGTATTGTATAATAAAAGTAATTTTATTTATCATATTGCGTATAAACCCATAAAATGTAGTTGTTTTCAATGATTTAGCTAGTTTGGTGATATATAGCTGTTTTCTACAAATTGTGTATAAAATCCTCTTTTAGAATATTTTGTCACTATAAGTAGTTAATTACATTAAGCTATTACATAAAAGAGTAAAGGTTATTATTGCTGATATAACGGTATATTGCAAGCGTTTTTCATAGTTTCTTGTAAATGTAGCGTTATGTATATTACAAGTATTTTACTTATCATATTAGCTATAAACCCATAAAATGTAGTGTTTTACAATGATATTAGCTAGATTATCGGTGAATATATGTTTTTTCTACATTTATCTATAAGAATATTTAAAACAACTTTTTAAGAGTAAGATGCACCTATAAGTAGCTACTTACATTAAGCTAATAAATTGAAGAGTAAGAGCGTTATTTTATTGTGATAAACGGTTATTATTGCAAGCATTTTTCATAGTTTCTTGTAAACTGTAACGTTATTGTATAGATACAAGTATTTTACTTATCATATTGCTATGAACTCATAAAATGTAGTGTTTTCAATGAAATTAATAGGTTTCGGTGATATATAACTGTTTTCCTAAAATACTTTAAATTGAGGTATAAAATCCTCTTATAAGAAAAATTTGCAATATAAGTAGCTTTTTAAGCTATTTAAATAGAAGAGTAAGAGGTTATTATGTGATATAACGGTATATTGCAAGTGTTTTTCATAGTTTCTTGTAAACTGTTACGTTTTTGTATATATAAAGTAGTTTTACTTATCAATGGCTATAAACCCTTAAAATAGTGTTTTCAATGATTTTAGCTAGTTATCAGTGAATAAGTTGTTTTTTTTCTACAAATTGAAGTATATTTCTTTATATATGTAGCTAAATAGCTTTTGATATTTGCTACAACTATATTTTACAAAATTAATAGCTAAAAATTTATTTTTCATGAAATTTACGATATCAATTTTAGTCTTAAGACAATGTTTTTTCAAGTATTTCAATGCATTTTTGAAAGCCTTAAAAATGTCAATTTTGACATATTCAGCACTTTTACACATACTTATTTTATAATATAAGAGCTTAAAATATGTATTTTTCATGAAATTATTTGATCAATTTTTATTCTTAAAAACTAACGTTTTTTCAAGTGTTTTAATGTATTTTTGAATGGCTAAAAAATGTCGAAAATTGGCATTTCAGCCCTTTTTTGATAAGAAATTCAATGGGTATTATAGTTGTTTTCTTAGAAATTTAATATTTAAACTACTGTAAGCTTAGAATAGGAGTTTGAGACTCTATAGTTTTGATACATTATGTATATTATACGTGTTTTTTCATAGTTTCTTGTAATGTTGGTTATAAAATTAATAGAAGGAATTTACCTTATGATAATGCTTTTATACCCTCAAAATGTGTCTTTTCAATGATTTTAGCTAGTTATCGGTGATATATAGCTGTTTTCTTACAAATTGAAGATAAATCCTTTTTTTAGAATAATTTGCACCTATAAGTAGCTTACATTACATTAAGCTAATAAATAGAAGAGTAATAGGTTATTTATTGTATATAAGGTATATTGCAAGCGTTTTTCATAGTTTCTTGGTAAACTGATATTTATTGTATATATACAAGTAGTTTTTTAACTTATCATATTGCTTTATAAACCATAAAATGTAGTGTTTTTCAATGTATTAGCTAGTTATCGGTAGAATAATAGCTGTTTTCCTACAAATTGAAGTATAAAATCCTCTTTTTAGAGTAAATTGCACCTATAAGTAGTTACATTACTTAAATAATAAATTGAAGAGTAAGAGGTATTTATTGTTGATAAACTGTATATTCAAGCGTTTTTCATAGTTTCTTGTAAACTGTAGCGTTATTGTATATATACAATAGTTTTACTTATCATATTGCTTATAAACCTATAAAATGTTGTGTTTTGAATGAATTAGCTAGTTATCGGTGATATATAGCTGTTTTCCTACAATGTGAAGTATAAAATTATCTTTTTAGAATAATTTGCACCTATAAGTAGCTTACATTACATTAAGCTATTAAATAGAAGAGTAAGAGGTTATTTATTGTGAAATAACTGTATATTGCAAGCGTTCTTCATAGTTTCTTGTAAACTGTAGCGTTATTGTATATATAAAAGTAGTTTTACTTATCATATTGCTATAAACCCAATAAATGTAGTGTTTTCAATGATATTAGGTAGTTATCGGGATATATAGCGTTTTCTTACAAACTGAAGCAAAAAATCCTCTTTTTAAATAATTTGCACCTATAAGTAGCTTACATTACATTAAGCTAATAAATAGAAGAGTAAGAGGTTATTTATTGTGATATAATGGTATATTGCAAGCGTTTTTCATAGTTTCTTGTAAACTGTAGCGTCATTGTATATATACAAGTAGTTTTACTTATCATATTGCTCTAAAACCATAAAATGTAGTGTTTTCAATGATGTTAGCTAGTTATCGGTGATATATAGCTGTTTCTTACAAACTGAAGCAAAAAATCCTCTTTTTAAAAAACCCTTAAAGTAGTTCATTTTTAAATTAAAAAGGATATGGTTTTTTTTAAATGGTATTTTTTTTTTTATATTTTGGGAAATGTACTTTTTTAATATACAATATTTTTTTATAATTTCTATAAAAATTAAAAAGTTTTTTTAAAATTTTTAGTTTTTTAGGAAAAATGGTTTTTTTTAAATTAAAAAATTTTTTTTATAACAAAAGTTTAATTTTCATTATTTTTAAAAATTTAAAACTAAAAATTTTTTTATGAAATTTTAAAACTTTTTAACTTAAAAAAAATTTTTAATATTTTTTTTTTTTTTAAACAAAAAATTAAAATTTTAATTAAGAATTTTTCAAATTATTTTAATTTTTAAAAAAATTTTTAAATTTTTTCTTTTAAAAAAAACGTTTTTTTTTATTTTCTTTTTAAATAAAAATTCAAAATTTGAAATTTTAGTTTCCAAAAAATTTTTTTATAATTTTGAGGAAAAAAAAAATTTTATAAATTTTTTATAATTTTTTTCAAAAAACTTTTTTAATGTTTTTGATTTTTAAGGGAAAAATTAAAATTTTCTTATACCCCTTTTTTTTTAAAAAATTAAAGGTATAAAAGTGTTTTTCTTAAAATTTTTTTAAATATTTTCTTTTAATAAATTTTAATTATATTTTATAAATTGTATATTTATTTTTTAATTTTGAATTTTTTTGGGTTTTCATTTTTTTGGGTAACTTATGTAAGTTTATATAAATTTTTTTAATTATTTTGCTATTTACTAATTGGTTTTCAAAATTAGTATTTAAAACCTTTTTTAGTTTTTCCCCAAAAGATTTAAATTCCCCTTGTAAAAAATTTAAAATAATAGTTTTTTTTATTTTTATTAAGGGGTTTTAGGTTTTTTATTTTTGTAAAGTATTTTTAATTTTCAAGTTTTTACTTATTTTTTAAATAAAATTTTTTTTAAAAATTTTTTAAAATTTAAAAATTTGTGTTTTCCAAAATTGAAGTATAAATCTCTTTTTAAAATTTATAAATTTTTAAAATTTGCTTTATTAAAAAAAAGGTATTTTTTTGAATTTAAGTTATTTAAAGGTTTTTTAGTTTTTTTGTCTAATTAGTAAATTTGTTTTTTATTAAACAGAAAAAATTTTTCTAAAATAAGTAGTTTTTTATATATTTTTTTCCCTTAAAAGAATATAAAAACCCTTTTTTTTAAAAAATTCACCTTTAGGTAATTACTTAAGTTTAATAAAAAAGTAATAATTTATTTTTGGGGGATATAAAATTTTTTGCAAGCGTTTTTTAAATTTTTTGTAACTTTTTTTATATAAAAGTTTATTATAATTTTTAAAAAACCCCTAAAAATTTTTAATTTTTGGGGTTTTGTATTTAAACGTTTTTTACTTTTGAAAAAAATTTTTAAAAATTTTTTAAAAATTAATTAATTAAAAAATAAAGAAAAAGGGTTTTTTTTGATATAAGGTATTTTGCAGTTTTTTATAGTTTTTGTAAAATGTAACGTTATTTATATAAATGTTTACTTTTTAAAAAAAATTTTTTTTTTAAAAAAAAATTAGTGTTTTTTAATAGCAATCTTTTTAAATTTTCAAATTAAGATAAAAATTTTTTAAGAAAAATTTTTCCCATAAGTGTTAAATTAAATTGTATAAATGAAGGAAGGGTTTTTGTTTGTTCCTTTTTAATTTGGGGGTTTTTTTGTTTTTTTAAAAGGGTTTTTTTAATTAAAAGGGTTTTTTTTAAAATTTTTATAAAAAATAAAAATTTGGTTTTCAATGAAAAAATTTCTTTTTAAAAATGCTTTAAAAATTAAAAAAATTTTTTAAAATAATTTTTAAAATGGTTACTTTTAAGTTTGAAAGGGAAAAGGGGTTTTTGTATATATTAAGAAATTTTTTTCATTTCTTAAACTTTAAAAGGGATTTCAATATTTTACTTTAATTTTCCTAAAATGATTTTTCTAAGACTATTTTTCTGATTTGCTTTTTTTTACAAATAAGCAAAAATTTTTTTTTAAAAATTTTAAATACTTTTAAAATTTAAAAAAAATAAATTTTGAATAAGGTTTTTTTTTAAAATGATTTCAGGTTTTTTCCCCAATTTTTTAAATTAGCATTGTTTAAAAAATTTTTATTTTTTATCTAAACCCTTTTTTGGTTTTAAGATTTTGATTTTATGAAATTTGGGTTTTTTTTACAAATAATTATTTTTTAAAGGTTTAAAAGGGGGAAATTTTTTTAAATTTATTTTTCAAAAAAAAAACTAAAAAAATTTTTTTTCATTTTTTAGTATTTTTAAAAAAAAAATTTTTTTTTAAATTTAATTTTTTTTTAAAGGAAAAAAAAATTGGATTATTTTTTCCAATTAAATTTTCCCGTTTTTCGTAAAAATATGTTTTAAAATTTTTTGGGATCAATTTTAATCTCAAGTTTTTTTTTTTTAATCATTTGAAGTTTTAAACCCTTTGAATTATTGCCCTTTTTTCCCAAAAATTTTTTTTAAATTAAAGCTTTTTGAATTTTTTTAAAATTAGTTCAATTTTTTTAAAAAAAATTTTTTTTAAATTTTTTTAATATTTTTTAAGGGGGAAAAAATGGAAATAATTATTAAGTTTTTTGAAAGGAAAAAAAGGGGGGGTTTTTTTTTTTTTAAAATTTTTATTTTTCTATGTAGTTTTAAAGGAGTTTAAATTATATTGTTAAAATAAAATTTTTTTTTCAAATTTTTTGGGTTTTTTTTGTTTTTCATTAATAAAAATTCTTTTTAAATTTGGAACCCCAAAATGGTTTTAATTTTTTTTAAATATGGGTAAAGTTTTTTAAAAAGAAAAACCTTTTTTTAAAAATTTTTTTCTTAAGTGGTTACTTTTTAACTAATAAAAAAAATTTTTTATGTTTTAATGGATTTTTGTAGTGTTTTTCTTTTTCTTTAAATGAGGGTTTTTAAAAAATTTTTAGTTTTTTTTCAATTTTTATAAACCCCTAAAAGTTGTTTTATGAATTTTTTATGGTATATAATGTTTTCAAGGTTAAAATTCTTTTTAGTAAATTTTATATAAGTATTTTAAAAAACATTAAGCATAAATAAAAGTAAAAGGGGTTATTTTTTGTATCCCGGGTTTGCCTTTTTTTAATTTTTTTAAATTTTTAAGATGTTTTAAAAATTTTTCTTTCATTTGCTAAAAAAATAAAAAAGGGGTTTTAAAATTTTGTGTTTTAGGATATTAAGCTTTTTCCTATTTGAATTAAAATTTTTTAAAATTTACTTTGTAGGGTTTTAATTCATTTAACTATAAAAGGGGAAAAAATTTTTTTTAATTCTGTAATTAAGGGGGTTTTCAAAATTTTTTTAAATTCTTTTTTAAAAAAAAAAATTTTTACTTTCATTTGCTATAAAAATAAAAGTTTTTTTTGATATTAGGTATTTCCGGTTTTCGTTTTGTAATATTTTAATATAAAAATTTTTTTTTAATAAGAAAACCTTAAATAGTTTTAAAATTTAAACTAAAAAAGTGAGGGTTTTTTTTTTAAAAATTGAAGTTTTTCTTTTTTGTAAAAATTTAAGTTTTGTAATTTTTCAATATTTTAATTAATTTCAAAAATTATTTAAAGTTTGGTTTTTTTTCAATGTTTAGTATTTTGGTTTTTTAACGTTTTAAAATTTGGGGAAAAAACTTTTTAAAAAAATTTCAAACTATAAAAACTTTCATTTTAAATATTAAATAGAAATAAAAATTATTTTTATTTAAAAAACAAGTTTTTAATTTTTTTTTAAAATTTTTATTTAATTTAAATTTTTTTTTTATATTTTAAAAAAACCTTAAATTGTTTTTTCAAGATTTTGTATCAAATTTTTTTTTACAAAATTAAGTTTTTTTTATTTGAGCAAAAAGCTTTTGATATTTTTTTTCCTTTTTTTAAAAAATTTAAAATAAAATTAATTTTTTTAAATTTTTCAAATTTTTAAACTTTAAAAATGTTTTTTTTAAGTATTTCAATTTTTTTTAAAGGTTTTCAAAAATTTTTTAATTTTAAAATTAAAAAATTTTTTTTCTAAAAAAATGCTTTTTCAAAATTTTTTTAAAAAATTTTTCCTCCAAAAACGTTTTTCAAAATTTAAGTATAAACCTTAAAAAAAAAAATTTCACTTAGACTTTTACCCAAAATTATTTTTTAAAATTTAAAAGGTTTAAAATTATTTTTAAAATTATTACTTTTTTTTTAAAAAATTTTTTAAGGTTTAATGTTTTTAAGGAAAAAAACAAAAAATTAAATTTTTTTAAAATTAAAGGGGGTTTATAAGGGTTTCTTAGAAATTTTCTTTTAAAAAATTTAACTAAATAATTTTAAAAATTTAATTTATAAATTTTATTTTTATGTTTTTCAAGTTTTTAATTTTTGTTTTTTAAAAAAGGGTTTTTTATTTAAAGTTTATCCCCCCGGTTTTTTAAAAATTTAGTAGTTTCTATTGTTTTTCCTAAATTTTAAATTCTCCTTTTTTTTAAAAAATTTTAAAAATTTCTTTAATTTTATTAAATAAAATAAAAGGTTTTTTATTTTTTTTTATTTAAAGTTTTTCAAGTTTCTGAAAATGTACGTTATTTTATAAAAATTTTATTTTTTTATAAAATTGTTTTTTTAAAATTTTTATAAACGGGGAAAAGTGTTTTCTACAAAATAAATAAATTTCCCCTTTTTAAAAAAAATTTGAACCCAAATATTTTCAAAATTTAATATAAAAATGGTTTTTTTTGATTTTAAAATTTAACTTTTTCATGTTTTTTAAATTAGGTTTTTAATTTAAAATGTTTTATTACATATTCTTAAAAAAAAATTTTTTTAAGATGGGTTTGCATTTTTGGTTTTATAAATTTTTTACAAATTTTTTAAAAACCTTTTTAAGAAAAAATTTTACCTTAAATGTTCAAAATTTTCTATAAAAAAATGGATTTTTTTATATTGGTTAACAAGTTTTTAAAATTTTTGTAAATTATTTTTTAAAATTTCAGTTTTTTAATTTTTTGCAAAACCCTTAAAATGATTTTTAAATTTTTGTAATAAAAGGGTTTTTTTTTTCTTAATTTTTTTTAAAATTTTAGCTTTTTTGGATTACTCCTATATTTTTAAAAATTTATAAAATAGTTTTTTTCAAAAATTTTTAATTTTTAATCTTAAAAAAATTTTTTTAAAAATTTTCAATGTTTTTAAAAATAAAAAATTCTTGAATTTTTTTTTCCAATTAATTTTCAATGTTTGGAAAATTTTCATTTTTAAATTTTTTAATTTTTAAATTTAAAAACAAAATTTTTTTAGGTTTTTAATGATTTTGAAAACCTTTTTTAAATTAAATTTACTTATTGATTTTAACAAATATTTTAAAAATATTTGGGTTAAAAAATAATTTTTTTAAAATTTTTTTTTCATTTTTTTTAAAAACGTTTTCCCAATGTTTTTTTTTTTTTAAGGGAAAAAACAAAATTCATTAAATTCCCTTTTTTTTAGAGAAAAAAAATTGGTATAAGTTTTCGTTAAAATTTTTTTTTAAACCCGAATTTTAAAGGATTTTAAATTATATTGTTAAAAAAAAATTATGGTTTTTAAATTTCTTGTTAAATTTTTTTGTGTTTTCTTTAAAAGGGAAAAACCTTTTAAAGATTTCCCCAAAATTTTTTTTTAATTTTAAACTATTATGGGATAAAGTTTTTTTAAAAATTAAGTAAAATCTTTTTTTTAAAATTCCCCTTTAAACTTTTCTTTAAATTGTTTTAAAAAAGTTTTAATTATTTTTTAATTAATTTTATATTTTAAGTTTTTTAGTTTTTGTAAAGTGTTTTTTTAACAAGGTTTTCTTATATATTCTAAAACCCTAAAAAAAATTTTTTTTTTTTAAAATTATGGTAAATTTTATTTTTCCCCAAATTGGGATAAAAATTTTTTAAGGAAATGTTAAATATTAATTTTTTTAAAAAGGATGATTTTTTTATTTTAAAACTATTTCAAGGGTTTCAAAATTTTTTTTTAAATTTTGTTATTTAAAAAATTTTTTATTTTAGTTTTAACCCTAAAATGATTTTTAATATTTTTGCTTTTTCTATTATATTTTTTAAAAGAGGTTTAAAAATTTTTTTTTGAAAAATTTTATATAATTTTCCTTAAAAGTTTTTAAAAAAAAAATAAGATTTTTTTTTGTAAAACGATTTGCAATTTTTTTAATTTTTGTAAAATTAGGGTTTGTTTTCAAATTTTTTTTAAAACTATAAACCCCTTTAAAATTTTATTTTTTTTAATGATTTACTGTTTTTAAATTTTTTTTTTTTTTAAAATTAAGAATTTTTTAATATTGCTTTAAAAATTTTATTTTTCAAATATTTTACAAAAAAAACGAAAAAAAGTTTTTCTGAAAAAAAAAAAAAAATTTTAAAAAAATTTTTTTAAATATTTAAATTTTTTTTAAAAATAAAAAAATTAAATTTAAAAATAGATTTTAAAAATTTTAAAATTTTAAATAAAATAGCTTTTTCAAAAAAATTTTAATTTTTAAACCCCAAAACAAAGTTTTTTAAATATTTGCTTTTTGAAACCTAAAAAAGAAAATTTAATATTAATTTTAAAAAACTTTTATAAATTAAAGTAAAAAATTTTTTTTATGAATTTTTGTAATTAATTCTTAAAAAAATTTTTTAATTTTTAAGTTTTTATGGAAAAAAAATAAAATTTATTTCATTTTTTGTAAGAAACAAAAAGGGGTTTTTAAGTTTTTTTCTTTAAAAATTTTTTTTTTTTTTAAAATTAGTAGGATTTGGATTAATTGTTTTCAAAAAATAAAATTTTTTTTTAAATTTTTTTTAATTTTGGTTTTTTAAAAAAAAAAAAATTTTAGATAAGTTTTAAAAAGGGTTTTTTCAAGTTTTAGTTCGGGGAAAAACTGTTTTTTTAAAAATTAAAACCTTTTTTAAATAATTTCACCAAAGTAGTTCATAATTAAACTTAAATAAAGGAAAGGTTTTTTTTAAAACGGATTTTAAAAATTTTTTTTAATTTTCTTTAAATTACTTATTGTAAAAAGAGTTTATTAATTTTTTGTGAAATAAAAGTATTTTTAAAGTTTCTATTTTTGTAATTTCGTTTTATAAAAAGTATTTAAAAAATTTTTTTTTAAAAATAATTTTTTAAAAGTAGGTAAATTTCTTTTTGTTTTTTTTAAAAAAAATAGGTATTTTTTATAATGTATATTTCCGTTTTTTTTATATTTTTTAAAAATTTTGGTTATTGTATTTCAATATTTTTATTCAATTTTTAAAAAAAAAAGTTTTTTCAAGTATTCAGTTTTGATAAATGTTTTTAAAAATTTTAAAAAAAATTTCCCTTTTTAATAAACCCCCCTTTAAAAACTTTAATTTCCCTTTAAAATAAAAGTAAATTTTTTTTAGTTTAAAGGGATTTAAGCTTTTTAAGTTTTTGTAAAATTCTTATTAATTACAAAACTTATTATTATAAACCCCAAAAGTATTTTTCAAAAAATATACTTTATCCTAAATGTTTTTCCTAAAATGAAATTAAAACCCCAAAAATTTTACCTTAATACTTTTAAAAGAATAAATTTGGGGGGGGTAGGGTTTTTTTTAATTTTTTTAATTGCAAGGGTTTTTTTATTTTTTAAATGTATTATTGTTTTTTCAAAAGTTTTTTAATTTTGTTAAAACCAAAAAAAAAAGGTTTTTTTTGATTGTTACTAAAATTTTTTTTTTTTAAAAAAATTTTTTTTACAAAAAGGGATATTTTTTAAAAATTTTCAAAATAATGCTAAAATTTATTTTTTGAAATTTAGTATTTTTAACTTAAAACAAGGTTTTTAAGTTTTAATGTTTTTTTAAACAAAAATTGAAAAAACAATTCAGACTTTTTAAAATTTTTCAATGTTTTAGCTAAAAAAGATTTTATGTTTTTCAATTTTTAAAATTAAAAACCTTTTTTAAAATTTTTTGCATTTTTTAAAACCCTTAAAAATTCAAATTTTTAATTTAAATTTTTAAAATTTTTTTTTATAAAGGTTTAAAAAAAAGTTTTTTTAATTTATGTAAATTTTATTTTAAAAAAAGTTTTTTCAATGTTTTAAATATTTTTGGGGTTTTAAAAAAAGGCAAATTTTTAAATTATAGTTTTTTGGGAAAAAAATTAAAGTTAAATTTTTTTTGTTAAAAAAATTTTTTTTTTAAAAATACTCAAGCTTTTAAAAAGGGTTTGGGGTTTATTTTGATAAAGTATATTTAAAGGTTTTTTTTATATTTTTTTTAATTGTTTTTTTTTATCAAAATTTTAAAAGGGGTTTACCCATAAATGTTTTTTCCCCCAAATTTTCTTTTTTAAAATTTTTGCTGTTTTTCAAAAAACTTTTTTCCCCAAAAAAAATTTTCAATCCTTTTTTTTAAAAAAAATTTAAAATTTGAAAAAATTTTTTTTATAAAAATAAAAGGAAAGGTTTTTATTGTTTTTTAAAAGGTTTTGGGGTTTTAAGTTTTTAAACTTGCTATTTAAAAATAAAGTAGTTTTTCATATTTCTATAAAAATTAAAATTTTTTTTTCAATGAATTATATTTTTTAAAATTTGCTTTTTCCTTAAAATTTGTAAAATTTTTTTAAAAATAATTTACCCAAATAGTTTTTCATAAAGATTAAAAAAAAATAAAATTTTTTGTAAAAAAAAAGGTTTTAAAAGTTTTTTAAACTTAGCGATTTTTAATATCCTATTTTTCACATATTCTTAAAAATAAAAAATTGGTTTTTAAAGATTTCTTTAATTTTTAAAAACGTTTTTTCAAAGAATTAAAAACTTTTTAAGTAAATTCCCTTAATTTTTACTTACAACTAATTAAAATAAAAGGTTTTTTTTGTATTCGGAATTAAGGTTTTCCCATTTTTTTC
>JACEEZ010013302.1:0-12500 GCA_016584305.1 Chionoecetes opilio
AAGAAGAGAGAGGGGAGAGAGGAAGAGAGGAGAGAGACGAAGAGGGAGAGAGAGAGAGAGAGGAGAGAGAGAGAGAGAGAGAGAGAGGAGACAAAAATAATGAGCTTAATAATGTCACACATCACACAGGTGTTATAATTATATGTGGCATTGACAGGTGCTCTCATCCTCCCCGCGTGTAATGACCTAACTAACTCAATGCTTCTGGCTGGAATTGTCGACACCCCTTCCCTTCCCCTCATCTTCCCCTTGTTTGTAGGCTGCAGCGAGGGGAAATTATGGGATGGGACTCTCGCCTTTGTTTGAGTGGAGGAGGAAGAGGTAGGAAGGACATCGGACACCCTATGTTTGTGTGTTTGTTTAAGGTTGAAGGGTGTGTGTTAGGGTGTGTGTGTGTGTGTGTGTGTGTGTGTGTATGTGTGTGTGTGTGTGTGTGTGTTTGTTTTTGTTTTTGTTTTATTTTTTGTTTTATGTTTAAATTTTGTTTGAATCTCGCTTTTCGGTCTTTATTCTTTCCCCCTCCTATAAGTCAAGTTCCCTTTAACTCTGTTCCGTTCTAATAAAAAGAATAAAAAAACTCCTATTTATTTATTGGCTTATTTGTTTGTTTACATATTGACGGTAAATATGATATAATCCCTAAATACCATAAGAGTATTTTGTTGCATTTTTACTCTATTTCAATGGATACAAATAATGTGGATATTTGATGCACAAGAATGCCGGACATGACAATGGGGTGGTGTACACACGTGTATTGTGGCGCCGAGAAGAGTAGGAGTGGTTATATCTACCTAAATGTAGGAGTAATATAATAGTAGTAGTAGTAGGGGATTGTATTGTTATTTTTTTCGCCTCCTTCAGTGTTGTGATTAACCCCTTGAGGCCCAGAATGTAATTTCCATTGTAATTTGGCTACCATTAGACGATTTTCATGAATATAACCATTATTTTATAGATATGACCTGTTTAGTATCCTTGTCCACTAGCTAAATTTGGTATACTACGTTATTTTTCGTAATTTTATGGCTAATAACACAATTTTATGTGGCAAAGTAAAGATCTGGGCGTGAAGGGGTTAATTGATTTCTTGACAAATACTGTGATGGATAAACTGTGATAACTAACTGTTGGGACGACCTGAAGCATTATTGATACGGCCTCCAGGCGGGCGGTGATGTCCCTGGCGGCCGCTGCCACCTCGCTCCCGGGGCCTCGAGGCTGACATGGCGGGAGGCGCGACCCTGGGGCAGGGGCACCGTCACCCTCATGCCGGGGTGGTCCTGCCTCAGCTTGGTGACAGACAGTGTTCCCCCCGCGGCCCGATGACGCGAAACCAGACGAGATGAGATGCGATGAGGAATGACGAGAAATAAGCAAGACACAAACTAGGGAACGAGTAAGAAAATTGATAGAAGGAAACTGTGCATGAGCATCGCAATAGTGTTCTATTCCAGGTTTATGTCTTGCTTCCAGTCTTCGTAATTCATGAGAGGAACAGCAAACCTTTTTTTAATTCCATTTCCCTAATTAGAAGAAAAAAAACGTAGACCGCCCAAGCCTCCGTGTCCATAACAAAATAAAGAAAACAAATATATTAACGCTAGGATACTACACATTACTACCTAAAAAAAGCTGCGGCCGCCATATCTAGTGTGCATAAACAAGGGTATTTTTCATTTAATACGAAATCATTTTTTGTTCTTTAAATCATCAAGTTATTATCTTATCTTTTTCATATACTCTGAGTTTCTGATTTATGGTAGTTTTATTACTCTTTTATTTCCCTCTATTTCCTCCTTTTCCTTTTCCCTTTCGATACTTTCAATTCTTTTTCATTCCCATTCTAAATCTCTTCTGTTATACCTATGTACTTTCTCTTTATCCGCATTATTAACGTTCTACCTCTTTTTTTTCTCTCTCCGTCTTTCTTTGTGTGTAGAAATGTCTCGTAATATTTTTTTCTTGCCTGGTGAACGCAAGCCAAAGGGAAACACAAAAGATCACGGTTTTTTCCACACGTTTAGGTAACATTTGCATTTTCTTTTTCTTTACACTTCGTTCACAAAAAGATTCTTCCTCCTTTTTCCGGAATTCATGGCCAGTTCTCTCTCTCTCTCTCTCTCTCTCTCTCTCTCTCTCCTCTCTCTCTCCTCTCTCTCTCTCTCTCTCTCTCTCTCTCTCTCTCTCTCTCTCTCTCTCTCTCTCTCTCTCTCTCTCTCTCTCTTTCTCTTTTATTGTCTTTGTTTACAGCATTTTTCTCAAATTTCTTTTGTTTCATCGCTTTATCAAGTTTATTTCCCTCCTTTCCCCCATTCCCTCACCTATCCTTTCCCTCCCTACCCCTTCCTTCCCCTTGTGTCTCCCCTTCCCTTCCCCCTTCCTTCCCCTTGTCTCTCCCCTTCCCTACCCCCTTCCTTCCCCTTGTGTCTCCCCTTCCCTTCCCCCTTCCTTCCCCTTGTCTCTCCCCTTCCTTCCATTTGCCTCCCTTCCCTACCCCCTTCCTTCCCCTTGTCTCCACCCTTCCTTCCCCTTGTCTCTCCCCTTCCCTTCCCCCTTCCTTCCCCTTGTGTCTCCCTTTCCCTACCTCCTTCCTTCCCCTTGTGTCTCCCCTTCCCTTCCCCCTTCCTTCCCCTTGTCTCTCCCCTTCCCTACCCCATTCCTTCCCCTTGTGTCTCCCCTTCCCTACCCCCTTCTTTCCCCTTGTCCTCTCCCCTTCCCTTCCCCCTTCCTTCCCCTTGTGTCTCCCCTTCCTTCCCCTTGTGTCTCCCCTTCCCTACCTCCTTCCTTCCCTTGTGTCTCCCCTTCCCCACCTCCTTCCTTCCCCTTGTCTCTCCCCTTCCCTACCCCCTTCCTTCCCCTTGTGTCACCCTTCCTTACCCTCCCTACCCCCTTCCTTCCCCTTGTCTCTCCCCTTCCCTACCCTCTTCCTTCCCCTTGTCTCTCCCCTTCCCCACCCTCTTCCTTCCCCTTGCCTCTCCCCTTCCCTACCCCCTTCCTTCCCTTGTCTCCCCCTTCCTTCCCCTTCCTTCCTCTTCTCTCCCCTTCATATCCAGGCAATTTCATCTCCTTTCCTCCCTTGTACTTTGTTTTCCCCTCTCCTCCTCCTCCTCCTCTCTTCTCCTCCTCCTCCTCCTCCTCCTCCTCCTCCTCCTCCCTCCTCCTCCTCCTCCTCCCTACTCCTTTGTTGCAGTCATGGAAATCAAAGACGTGCTAGTATTTGACTTCAGAATCACCCCTCCATTACTCTCTCTCTCTCTCTCTCTCTCTCTCTCTCTTCTCTCTCTCTCTCTCTCTCTCTCTCTCTCTCCCTCTCTCTCTCTCTCTCTCTCTCCTCTCTCTCTCCTCTTCTCTCTCTCTCTCTCTCTCTCTCTCTCTCTCTCTCTCCTTCTCTCTCTCTCTCTCTCTCTCTCTCTCTCCTCTCTCCTCTCTCTCTCTCTCTCTCTTCTCTCTCTCTCTCTCTCTCTCTCTCTCTCTCTCTCTCTCTCTCTCTCTCTCTCTCTCTCTCTCTCTCTCTCTCTCTCGCGCGCGCGCGCCAAGGAACACATCTGAGCAATACGTCTTGAGGTGTGGGCGTGTTTGCCGAGGTGAGGGGAAAGGTCATACTTTTATACCTTCTTATATTAAGGTGTTGAAAATATAACTCTTGTCGTTCTTCCTACTTAAAGAATAAATGTTAATGTATTCATGATCGTAAAGTGTTCGTGTTGCATTCGAATTACAAGTATTTTTTTTTTATCCCTGTTTATTTGTAGGCGAAGAAAATTTATATGTTCTTGCATTCGATTAGCTAATTCGTGTTTATTTCATACTTGTTATGAATTTCATCGAGTGTGCAGGCCAGTGTTTGAGACATGACTGATTATTTGAAAGATGCCTGAATATTGCGTTATATTGGAGTTATAGTGTGTGTGTGTGTGGGGTGGTGGGGTATTTACCTAATTGTAGCGTACAGGGGTGGAACTATACTTGTGTAGTCTAGTCTCCGTTTCTATGTTTATCAAGTTTCTCCAGTAATCAATGCACTCTTTTTTACGCTATCATATATTCTAGTCCATTCCAGGCATCTATACTTTTAAGAAAAACTATTCTTTGTGTTATTCAAAGATCATACGTATGTGTGTGTGTGTGTGTGTGTGTATGTGTGTGTGTGTGTGTGTGTGTGTGTGTGTATGTGTGTGTGTCTTGGCAGTGTGTCGTCAGTGTACTAATAACTAACCTCTCTTCCTCAGGGACTGCAAGACCACCACAATGGATAATTTTTCCCGCCGCCAGCTGAGCTACGACCAGCTGAACACCACACAAGGTGGGTCCAGTAGGTGGCTGCTGCCTCTCTTACCCAGTGCCTTGTTTGGCTCGAAGTATGTTGATATCAGATTATATCAGTAACTTTGGTTTGGCGTGTCTCGGGGCGAACATGTGAGATCTGTCCTGGGTGACGAGATATACATAAAGCTGAGATGGATTCCAAACTTCCAAAGTCCTGTTATGTAAAATCTTGTCGTCGCCTGTTTTGTGTTATCACGGAGGAAAATGTTATTGTACCATTTATAAGTAGATTTGCTCGTTGCCTTTATATTTGTAGCGTCATTACACTTGGGCAGCGGCTATAGAGACAGCACCTTTTGTTGCAACCTAACATATTGTTGCTGTTTCTAATATATTAAGTCGCGAATATTTCATGTCACCATCTCTCAGGCTGTGTTATGTAGACTGTCTTTACTCCTGCCGTAAAGGTTTAGTTATAGAGCGGAAGGTCGCCGTGGCAAACTCCTTCCTGTAGAAGTGACTGCCACAGCTGTTGCCTGCTCGTGGGAACTGGTGCTGGGGTTAATTAAGATATGGTTGGAGGAACTATTATGGACAATTTATCACCAGAGAAACACAAAAACAGGATCACTGGGGAAACACCATTTCCCGGGGAACATAAAGAGTGTTTTTCAATCTTCTGGATGAGGAGATGGAGAAGGCATTGATAGGATCGTTGATTTACCAGTTAGCATTAAGTTAGCATTTGCTGCATCAGTTTGATTAAAGCTTTAAAATAAAATACAATTCATAAGGAAAATAGAGAGAACCCAAAGGTCAGCCAGCAGGACGGCACCAGCGTGAGACCCGCCATATGACGACAGACTTTGTTTGGTAATTGAATTTCTAAAAAACTGGAAGGGAAAGAGGAAGAGGTAATCTAATAGTTGTCTGTAGAGCTTCGAAGGAATTGGAGAAAGTGGACGGAGAAGATTTGTTTGTAAGAAATGTAAGAGCTACAAGAAAGAGGTCATGGAAAGAAACTTGAAAGACCCGCTCGGGAAGAGAGATTTATACAAATTATAGGATCAAAAATATGTTAAAGCAATGTTTCTTTTCTACTAAAGTCTAGAGTTGTTGTTTTTTTAATATTTTTTACGAGCTTTGCACAACAACAAACACGCAGCAACAGCGATCGTCTCCTGGTGAAACATCGCGTCGACAATCGATCTTTTGTAGAATCGGTTGAAACTACTTTTTCGCATTCAACATAAACATTGTCATGTAGCATGCTACATGAAACCACAGTGTCGCCTTGTGGCAGGCAACATTTCCCCTCGCTGAAAGCTGCATTCAACATACGTGTTGAAAGCCTGGCAGCTCACATGTTGCACGATACCTTGTTTTGCCTGGTGAAGTTCTCGCCTTTACCTCCCTGATCTGACGCAACACAGGCACCAAGTCTTGAATGCTAATGTGTGCGGAATAGACGGTTCTTTTATTTGTAGTTGTAATACTCGCTCAGTAACTACAACACCTGCCAGTATGAACACCTTAAATGAAAAAAAAAATATGCTTCAACAAAACTGCACAATTTATATTCAAGATGACACACTAAGACAGTTATCTAAAGACACACCAAGACACAGTTATATAAATGCTCTAAAAGTAACGAACTATAATTGCAACTTATGTAGCTAGCAAATCTTGAGCAGACTCCCATATCCGTCACAGCAATGCTTAATATCATAGTTTTAGGCGTCACCAGTACTTCCCCCTTTATATCTGTTACACCAACTTGTTTTGTGGCGGGAAAGGTGAGGATGTGATAAGCCATTGAACTATTTTTTCCTATAGTAATCCTTTATAAGTTCCGTTTTCTCTAAGGCTGGAGGTGGTTTTCTTTTTTTGCCTTCCTGGAGTGACTCGTGTTTTTTGCCCTCATGCATCATTGTCATTACCACCACCACCATTATAACTACTATACTAATACTTATGATTATATTAACTATACTTATACTAACATCATCATCATCATCATCATCACCATCATGAAATTTGTATCTCAATAACACAATTATATTTTTAAGCAAAACTACTGAATTGGCTGGCTGTCAATTTTTTTTAAAATATACCAGTGAGATATAAGTAAAATAATAATGGTAACCTTATAGGCACTGAGGAATCAATTAACCATTACATTAAATTATTTTGGTGGAAAGGAAAGGGAGACTCAACTTTTTCTACGTTTCGTTCCTTGGTGTGTGTGTATGTGTGTGTGTGTGTGTGTGTGTGTGTGTGTGTGTGTGTGTGTGTGTGTGTGTGTGTGTGTGTGTGTGTGTGTGTGTGTGTGTGTGTGTGTGTGTGTGTGTGTGTGTGTTTTGCCTTCACCTATTCCAATACCCAACCTAACAGCTTCTTTTTTTTTCTCCTCTCTCTCTCTCTCTCTCTCCTCCTCTCTCTCTCTCTCTCTCTCTCTCTCTCTCTCTCTCTCTCTCTCTCTCTCTCTCTCTCTCTCTCTCTCTCTCTCTCTCTCTCTCTCTCTCTCTCTCTCTCTCTCTCTCTCTCTCTCTCTCATCATCCACACCACCAGTACACACACACATCTTATCCACTCCACCTCAAAACCCATTGCCTCCACACACACGCACACCCACTGCAAGTACAAACACAAAAAGATAGTAACAGCAACAAAGAAAAACACATTGCTCGAAAAAGCCGGGCACTGAGGATAGAGAGCAAGGTATAGGTGAGAGAGAGAGAGAGAGAGAGAGAGAGAGAGAGAGAGAGAGAGAGAGAGCGAGCGAGAGCAAGAGCAAGAGAGAGAGAGAGAGAGAGAGAGAGAGGCTACCAATAGCACCATGTTTATACGAAGTTCCAAATGTTGCTCCCCTGACGGTGCCTCTCCCTCTGCCTCGCCTTACCTCCTTCCTCTCTTCCTTACTTTTTTCTCTTTCTTTCTTCCTTACTTGTGTATTTTCTTTATATTTTTCCTCCTCTTTGCCTTCTTAACTCTCCTCTCTGCCCTTATTTTCACCCTTATTTGCACCTTTAGTTTCATTCAGTATGCTCTCTCTCTCTCCTCTTCTCTCTCTCACCCTCTTTTCCTCTCTTTTCTTCGTTGCTCTCTCTCTCTCTCTCTCTCTCTCTCTCTCTCTCTCTCTCTCTCTCTCTCTCTCTCTCTCTTCTCTCTCTCTCTCTCTCTCTCTCTCTCTCTCTTTGTCTACACCTATCCATGAAATACAGTGATGCCATTTTTGTTTACAATATAACATTAAAAACTACATATGCATATAAAGGAAGTTTGAAGTGGTAAATAAATAACTTTAATGTAAAGAAAAACGACAATAATTTCGTAGTAATGCAAGACTTCATTCTCACTAACGCTGCGGAAGAAAATCACATTTCAGTCACGGGTTTTCCAGAAGATGTGTTTAGCGCGCGCGCGCGCGCGTTTTGTGGTTCTACTGACGGAGGCCCTTGCTCCCCTCCGTCAGGCCAGGGCGCTGCTCGGGGTCCCCGGCAAGCGTGTAACCTTAAGGGTCACCTCCTGCTGTAGCCTGGTGTTGCGCTCCGTGGCGAGGCCCGGGCACTCTCGAGGCCCAGGCGACGCCAAGGCTACGGCGGCGCCACAGGAGGACAGAAGGGAAGCCCGCCGCGAGGAGGTCGTGGCAGGGACCTCAACGGCCTACCAGGATGTCTCCTCCTCCTCCTCCTCGAACAGGATGGACGACTGGCCAGGCGAGGAAGACACCTCTTCCTGGGAAACTATAACCGCGATCTGCGGCGGTCAAGAGGACGGTTCCCCCTGTGGGGGCTTGGCAGGGACTTGGGACGCCAGGGGCGCGTTGCCCCTGCCGGTGATGAACCACAGGACGCTTCCCCCGGTGAGGCTGTCAGCGGCGAGCAGGAGGCCGCCTCCTCCTTGGGGGGCGTGGCGCGGGGTTCCGGTGACTCGTGCCCCTTGAAGCCACTGAAGGGCACGCCAGATGCCGCAGCCGAGGCGGCGGCGCTGGTCTTGGTCACCGTGTTGGCGAGGAACGAGCCACGGGCAGAGGAGACGCCCTCCAACGCGCCGCCGACTTGACACCCCTTACAACTACATGTGTGTGTGTGTGTGTTGTGTGTGTGTGTGTGTGTGTGTGTGTGTGTGTGTGTGTGTGAATTGAATTGAATTGAATTTATTGGGTAAGCTCAGACTTTATAAAAAAGTATGGAGCACAGCTCCCAGAGGATTCAACAATTTAAATCATACAAATATAATGTTACATAACTAAGCAAAAAAAAAATAGAAACAAAAAACAAACAAAAAACAGGTATCAAGAAAAAAAAATAATTGGAAAATACTAATGACTAACTCTACCTAATACTCATCTAAACATACTTAGCATTGACCTCAAAAATAAAGATAAATTCTTAATTACATTTACATTGGTGTTTTGCATCAACGAAATATATTTGAAATTTGTTGGCCTATATGTATAATAATTTGGTATATACATGTCACGTAACCTCACAATTTCAGTGTTATTACATTCAAAAAGGACATGAAACTCATCTCCTACAACCCCAGCGTCACACTTGTTACAGATCCGATCTTCTCTATTTACACCTTCATATCTACCAGCATTTACAGGCAATCTGTTATTACTAGTTCTTAATCTAGTCACCATGATTCGGCTGCTCTTCTGTAAATTTACAATGTACCATTCCATGCCATAATCTAGCTTAAACAGCTTGTAGTTGCTACATAAAGATTTTGTTACTAAGTTGCCATGCCAAGTTGCAATCCACTGGTCTTTCAATCTCAATTCTACAGCCTTTTTAACCCATGTTGTGTTAGGGACATCTTGCAACAACCACATACCTGACATACCACATTCATTACAAATATTTTTGATACAGGCTAACCATGGAGAGGTATAAATCCCTAACCTATCCAACTGCAATAAGCATTGATACATTATATAGCTATATTTTGTATCTTTTCCTGAAATTAGCTTAGACCAATATCCTATCATTCTGCTCTTTATATTAATATATGTATGTCAAGTGGAAATACTCCAAGTTCGCCATATACCATGTCATTACTAGAATTTTTATGAACTCCTAGTAACTGTTTTAAGAATTTCAGATGCAATGTTTCTAACTCTCTAATGATATTATATCCCCAGATCTCAGATGCATAAGTCAGTATAGGTAGTACCATGGTATTAAAAAGTTCAATCTGCATGTCAACTGGCAAGTCAAACTTCCTACACTTACCTATCAATGAGTACATGGCTCTTGTTGCCTGTTCTTTAAGCTCCAGCTCACCTTTACGAAACCTTCCATTGTAATTAAATAACACACCAAGATACTTATAGTCCTCTACAACCTCAATGCTTTCACCACCAAATTCAAATGCATAATTATCTAGGTTAGCTTTTCCCCTACTAAACAGGACTATTTTTGTTTTGTCACAGTTAAGCTTCAATTTCCATTCATTACAATACAAATTCAGAGCAATCAGTGCCTGCTTCATTCCTTCCACACTGTCACAGAATATGATTGTATCATCTGCATACATTAGAACAAGAAGTTTTAGATATGAATTTAAGAAATCATCACCAAAATTTACATAATTACAATTATATTCAAGTAATTTACTTGCAAGATCATTAATATAAAAAGCAAAAAGCAAAGGTGACTAATTTTCGCCTTGCCTCACCCCTCCATTACATACAAAGGTATCTGATTTCTGTTGGTTAAGCATGACACAAGACCTGATGTTATTGTACATATTTCTGATTACATTAAATACTTTTCCATTCACCTTTTCCCTCACTAGCTTATACCACAAACCTTCACGCCACACCATATCAAAAGCTTTCTTATAGTCCACAAACAGACAAAAAAGCTTCCTTTTCTTCCAGCTAAACAGATCAATTACACACTTCAGCAAAAATATGTGATCCAAAGTGGAGTATCCATGCCTAAAGCCTGCTTGTGTTTCATTGATAATTAACAAACTATTTGAGTATTCATTAAGTCTCTCATTGAGTATAGAGGTGAACAGCTTCCCCATGCAGCTAAGCAAAGTGATCCCCCGGTAATTATTAACATCCTGAATGTCACCTTTATTCTTGTAAAGTGGCACTATCATACCAACCCACCACTCAGATGGCATAACACCAGTATCAAGTATTTCATTAAACATTTTAACATATAGGGGGCACAAAATATGCTGAGTACTTTTAATGTATTCATTTACTATCATGTCAGATGCTGGGGATTTATTATTTTTTAATTTCTTAATACTTTTAACCACCTCTTCCTTAGTTATAGGATCATTAAGTAATGGCGAGTGTTCAGTATTCATATTATCATAATCAGTTATAAAATTTACTTCCTCATTATCAGCATTATCATCATCCACTAATTGTCTGAAATGCTCATAAAACTCATTTAATGTAATGGGGATCTGGCAGCTCTTTTTCTGACCATTTAGAATGTTCCAGTATACTTTAGGATCATCACATCTGTATTTTCTAAGTTCCTTCATTAAGTTTGTCCTCTCCTTATTTTTAACTCTTTTTAGGTTTGTTTTATAGATTTTGCTTTCCTCAATCATGTTGTTAAAGTTTACATTGTTCCTGTGCAAATGATATCTATGCCTAGCTTTGTGGTATTCCTTTCTAGATTTCCAACATTGTCTGTCATAAAACCTCTAAGGTGGCATTGTTGGTCTTTTTAATGTATGTTCTTTTCTTATGTTGGGGAAAAGTTGTAAGTGCAGGTTCAATCAATATTTGCTCTAATTGCTGATTAATATCATCTATGGTTAAGTCATTCAACTTTGCCATCAAATCATTTACCTTGCCTTCATCAATATTCCTCACATACACACTCTTTTTCTCAGATTTCCATTTTCCTGGCCTTGCCCTTGCTTGTCCTACCTCTTGGGCATTTATGTTTACAGTGGGTACAGTATTTGGGCCCTTAAGTATCATCCTTGTATGCAATCCACAGTGTACATCAGACAAAAGTGGATCATAATCCAGTACTTTAAAAACTTCTACACACTGCATGATCACTGGTGAACCTAAAATATAGTCTATGGTTGTATTATGTGTAGTTGTAGGTTTACCAATATCACAATCCTCCCCCATCCTTCCATTAAATATAAACACTTGATGATTTTTACAAACTGCTACCAATTTCCTGCCATATGTATTCCTGTCTGGAGTTAAATCTTGGTTTGCCCTATTCTCAGATATACCAACATCACTTAAACTCATGTATAATACCTCAGCAGACACCTGATCATCAGCACCAACACCAGAAGGAACATCAGGCATAGTGAGAGTGTGAGCATTAAAATCACCACAAAGTACATGCACATAATCATCATTAGTATAAGTTAGTAAAAAATTATCCAATTCATCAAAATGCTCTACCTTACCATACCTTGAGTGTGCGGGGGAATGTAAACACAACTTATTACCAACTCCTTACTTAAATCTACACTCCCTCTGTCTACTTTAATTGAAAGTAAAGAATCATAATTAGTTCTGATGTGCCTCCACTTAAAGCTAACATTCTTCTTGATTGCAATGAGTAGACCACCGGACTTAAACCTGCTTAATTTGCATCTATTCTTGAGTACAATATCAAAACCAATGTTTTCCATATTCTCCTTCACATTAATCATATCAGTATTATCACATTTTGTTTCATTTAAACAAATAACATCATAACATTTAATATAGTTAACAAAATCCACCTATAGAAACTTTGACCTAATACCACATACATTGAGAGATAGTACATCAAGAGGAATAAGATTTGGAGCAACCTGTGCAGGACTGCCTATATTTTCACAAAGAGTGAGTGTGTGTGTGTGTGTGTGTGTGTGTGTGTGTGTGTGTGTGTGTGTGTGTGTGTGTGTGTGTGTGTGTGTGTGTGTGTGTGTGTGTGTGTGTGTGTGTGTGTGTGTGTGTGTATTTTTCAATGTATTATTTCGTTAAAGTTTCAACTCAAGCCTATTATTACATATTCATCACTTTCAGTAAGTAAATACCCTCCGCCTTGACACCAAATCATCACTTAATACCTCCTTACTTCCTTCCCTTTTCTTTCTATCTCAGTCTTATCAACAATCTTTACCTTTATTATAACCGCATTTGTATAGTTAAAAACTCTCAAATCTTATTTTTTCTTGCCTTCCCCATCATAACTTTCCCCCAATCCAGTCACTCTTATTTCTATCA
>JACEEZ010013302.1:17500-35000 GCA_016584305.1 Chionoecetes opilio
TCCAACTAAAACAAAAATAGTCTAATGGTCACGTAAATATAATCAGGCGACGCATGCTAGTTTTAACAAAATCGAATCTTAGATAGATTCCTTAAACCCTTCCGTTAGAAGCTCAGCCAGCCTCGCAATAGCTGGAATTCAGGTGTTTGGTAAGTTTCAGAGAGATTATCTTATAGTGTGACAGTTAACAATAGGATTGATTATAACACGTTCCTGGTTGCTGGCAATTATGCTGTTCTCGCAAGCTTTCTCACTTATTTCTTTTGTACTTCTTGCTTCTCTCTTCTTATTCCTCGCTTTCTCTCTTCCTTACTCCATCTCCCCATTCCTCTTCGTCGGACGCTCATCTGTTGAATACCTAAGCTCAGCGATTCTGCAGGTGGTCCTTGCTCTCCCCTTGCTGGCTTGATAAGGAAAATTATGTATCAGCGAAACCATCGTCGCCTCTCTCTTCCTTGGGCTACAATCATCAGCGATTTTCCCTCTTCCCTTATTTATTCTATCTCCTTCCTATCCTTCTCTCCTTCCTTTCCTTCGCTTTCCTTCGGACCCTCACAATAATAATAAAAACAATAATAATAATAATAATAATAATAATAATAATAATAATAATAATAATAATAATAATATCAAGGCACTAGTAAATGTAATCTTTAAAAAAAAATCGAATACTTTTAGGCAAGCGAGTTCACTTCTGAAATCCCTTACTTTACGAAATCATGCAGTTGCCTACACATTATACACACTGAAAAATATCATGTTTTGATATATATTTAGGAGAACTTGACTTGAAATAGCGGAGTGATAACAATAACTTCACATAAAACACTTGCATTCCTGTCCAGATTTATACATATTTCTTCGCTCCAGCTGTTATGACGTTACAGAACAGTCGTGTCTGCTGTCATACACCCTGACTCCCCCTCCCCCCTGCCCCTCTCCCTTCCCCTCCCCCTCCTCCCCTGCCCCTCCCCTCCCCTCCCTTGCCCTGTATCATACTTGACCTGCACCGGATGTCACAGCGCGTGTTATGAAGAGCCAGACAGATTAACTAAAGCCGTCACTCCTACCTACTCCTTCCACTCCTCTTAGTAGTAGTTATCATCATCATCATCATCATAGACTTTATTTCGTAATACATGCAAGTTGCAACTAACATATATTACATATAAAATGTAAATACTATTGAAAACACATGTTATAATTCATAGTAAAAAAATATAATTTGAAAGTATTATTTAAGATCAAAAGTACCTTCAAAATATAACATAATAATGTGTACAAACGCAGAATATAATACAGCCTTGAAGATTTTTATTTGTAGAAAAAATAAATAACTATTAATTTTAATAATAAAAATACTCATATTAAATCTAAAATTAATGCATACAATATAACTAATAATTAAGTAGTAGTAGTAGTAGTAGTAGCAGTAGTTTTTGGACAAAATGTATGTACAAAATATATCGAGTATTTTCTTACAAAACATTCATAATTAACAAAACTGATAAAAACAAATATAAAAAGCATTTTGTTCTAATAATATAATAAATCCATACAATTAATAGGGCTAACAACATTCAGGTGTTGTTAAGCTGCTTACTGTATGTTCTTTTCATTACTAACAAATAATACTGATACATGCATCATTGCCTATTATAATTTATATAGTATCTGTCTGGTATTGTTTCTTCTTGCGGTTATATTTGTAAACATTTATTTTATTTACAGTCCCATATTTACACTTTGTTGATAGACATTCTTTATAATAATAATAATAATGGTAATGATAATTTTACTTCCACCCGAAGGCATACATTAAAAAACAGCATAAGATACATACATGAGTAAATAAACTTAAGTTCTATAGCAAATAAAAGATAATATACATGTGGGCAATATATACACTGATGTAGTACTTCATGTAGTCAGCATATATCCATGTCCTAACCTTATTTTACTCAGAATTCCTCATTACATTTCTTTGTATCCATTTTCTCCACCTTTCTCATCCTTCATTAACCTGATCTCCTTCTTTCCACTGTATAACGCTATCTTCACCCCCTTCCTTCCTTCCCTCCTCCCCTTACCCGTGGCACATCGCTTATCTATCAGTCTGCCCATTTATCTATCTACCTATCAGTCTGTTTGTCTGTGTACTTTCATATCTGTCTATCTAATTATTTTATCTATCTTATCATCTATCTATTATATATGATCTATCTATCAAACTTATCTATCTGTTTTAATTTACGTATGGGGCATGCGGGCACAGGGGAGAGGTAGAGCACAGGTAGTGGGGGATGTCAGGGGGGAGGTGAAGCACAGGTAGTGGGTGATGTCAGGGGGGAGGGGAAACACAGGTAGTGGGTGATGTCAGGGGGGAGAGGAAACACAGGTAGTGGGTGATGTCAGGGGGGAGAGGAAGCACAGGTAGTGGGTGATGTCAGGGGGGAGAGGAAGCACAGGTAGTGGGTGATGTCAGGGATGGATTAGGTTAGGGGGTAGCGATCACCTCAAATTGGGCTGGGCGTCTAATAGCCCAATCAGGAAAGTCTACGAACTCTTCCTTCCCCTCGTTACCATGGCAACCTCTTCCCCTCACATCCCCTTCCCCCTTGTTGGCCCCCGCTGCTCCCCCACCTCCCCTTCCCCTTTCACTAACCAAGGAGCTGAGGAGGACTGGGGGGATGTCTAGTGGTTTATTTAATTTATTATTATTATTATTATTATTAGTGGTGGTGGTGTTAATCATTATTTTTCATATTATAATTATCAATCATATTTTCCACAACGTCCTTTTTTTTGTTTGTCATCATTATTATTATTAACATTATTATTATTCATTATTATTATTATTATTATTATTAGCATCATCATCGTATCAACGTCGTCAGTGTCATCATCATCATCATCATCATCGTCGTTATTATTACTGATTTAATATAATAATAATAAGTACTATATAATAACAATCATAACTATAGTCACGGGCCTAAAAAAAAAAAAAAAAGATTCGCGGTAGCCTCGCTGGCGTTAATGTGTGGCAATACTTAACCCATCAGCCTCCGATCACCATTAACAGTAATTACCCACGATTGCTAGTCAAGTGAATAGGTAATTGCGATTTATTATTTTGACTCAATTTGACTCTTGAATGTGTATGTGTGTGTGTGTGTGTGTGTGTGTGTGTGTGTGTGTGTGTGTGTGTGTGTCTCGTGATGTAGTACAGGATGTGTTGATTAACTTATATTTTCGTCCTTCCGGTGGTGGAACTTGGGAAGAGAATAATTACTAAGTGTTTATTTATGAACTGTGAAGAGCTTGATTGCGTTTGGAATATTATGTACTTAAAGAGTATGTTTCTGTGTGTAATTAGTGTTGTGATGTGTGTGTGCCCTAAAGGCTTTGTTGTGTGTGTGTGTGAGAGAGGAGAGAGAGAGAGAGAGAGAGAGAGAGAGAGAGAGAGAGAGAGAGAGAGAGAGAGAGAGAGAGAGAGAGAGAGAGAGAGAGAGAGAGAGAGAGAGGAGGGAGAAGAAAGTGAGAGGATAAACTCGTGGATTTGATTGAAAGAAAATGTTTGGAGGCAATTAAAACTTTCGTGGAATGTAGTTAAAAGACAGGATGAAGGAGAGAGAGAGAGAGAGAGAGAGAGAGAGAGAGAGAGAGAGAGAGAGAGAGAGAGAGAGAGAGAGAGAAGAGAGAGGAGCAGAGAGGAGAGAGATGAGGGAATAGAAGAGGAGGAGGAGAGAGCGTACACACACACACACACACTCTGAGGGATGGCAGGTGTCTTGGAAGATCTCTAGGTGGGTCTTGCAACTAATTAAAACTCGTGTCATGCGGCGGCAGAGCCACGGAGTTATTTACCACGACGCCTTACTGCAGTGTGTGTGTGTGTGTGTGGTAAAGTGAGGAGGTACGTAAATAAAGTTAGGTAATTAGATACTGCTCGTTATACGTGGTTGGGGTGATGGTGATGGTGGTGGTAGTGGTGGTGGTGATAAGGGTAGTAAGAGTGTTGTGTGTTGTTATATATTAGTGTTGTGATGATGAGGAGCGAGTGTGTTGTGGAGGGTGAGGGGAATGGGAGAGAAATGGAAGGGAATGGGAGAGGAATGGAAGGGAATGGGAGAGGAATGGAAGGGAATGGGAGAGAAATGGAAGGGAATGGGAGAGGAATGGAAGGGAATGGGAGAGAAATGGAAGGGAATGAGAGAGAAATGGAAGGGAATGGGAGAGAAATGGAAGGGAATGGGCGAGAAATGGAAGGGAATGGGCGAGAAATGGAAGGGAATGGGAGCCTCGTTCTTGGTGTCATTAAGAGGTGTGTTGTGTTGTAGTGGTGCGGGATGGGAGAGTGTGTTGCTTTTGAGTGTTACTTGGTGAAGGGAAAGGAAGGGAACGTGTAGCTATGTAAAAGAGGATTAATGGAAGTCTAATGCAGTCATGATGAACAAATGAGAAGACTAATGAGATGTAACGTACAGCAGGTAAAGGACACACCTGGAATGTTACAAAGTTTACAATGTTTAAAGAATGTTTATAAAGTGGGTTTTATTATTATTATTATTATTACCTATTATTATTATTATTATTATTATTATCATGTTTTTTTTTTTTTTTTTTTTTTTAAACTTTTTTTTTTTTTAGATTCATAATACAAAAATGATGCCTGACCTGAGAGTTAAAAATGCTGAAAGTTTATTTTTTTATGTGTGTGGAAAGTTCGTACACTGGCGTAATTTTTTTTGCCATAAAACGTATTTATTATATTCCAGAAGACATAGAAAACGGGCTTCCGCATGTCCCTTTGTGTGCGTGTGGATTTCAGTGCTAATATAAACAACAATTAATTATATCGCTAATGAGATCGCTATTCGCTTTGACCTTCTTAACAGTAGATCAAAAGTGTGTATGGTGCGGTATATCGCTTCCATACTCCCTTCGTTCTTTTTTTTCTTTTTTACGTTTGAGCCTATAGCGTCTGTAGGCTTTGATCTTCTCTTTCCTAAGCCTTGCTGGTTCTTACAAATATACACGAGCCGTCATCTTCGCCACACTCCTAGCTCTCTCCACAGATACACACACAGTGGCAGAGTTGTCATCCTCACGCCATTGCGTCCCCACACTGGCACGATCATCATCCTTGTCATGGGAGAGATAAGCTGGTATTCCCTTGACATCCGCCCCCTTCCCCCCTTGGCATCCTCCCCCCCTCCCTCCCTTGACATCCTCCCCCCTCCCCTTGACATCCTCCCCCCCTCCCCTTGACATACTCCCCCCCTCCCCTTGATATACTCCCCCCTCCCCTTGACATACTCCCCCCCTCCCCTTGACATACACCCCCCTCCCCTTGACATCCTCCCCCCCTTGGCATCCTTTCCCCCTCCCCCCTTGGTACCGCCCCCCTCCCCCCTTGGTGCCTTGTCGTGTTATCAGAGCAAGGGAAGACAATGTTGCCTGCCTTCTCGCCGTCCCTGCCCTGTTATCAGCAACACAGGGAGGGAGGCATGTCAGGCGCGTTCACTGGAGACTAGAGACTTTCCTTGTTTGTGGCGTGTTTGTTGCTTTGACGTTTATATATTTTGTGATTTTTTTTGTATGATTTCTGTTATATTAGTCTTGTTTTTTTCTTTGTTTTACTTTATTGCCTGATGATTTGATATTTTCCTTGACAAGTTTCCATGGTGTTGCTTTGACGTCTGCGTATTTGTTTTTTTTGGGGTATGACTTCAATGGTTGTTTTTTTGGGGGTATGACTTCAATGTTTTTTTTTTTTGGGGGTATGACTTCAATATTTTTTGTTTTTTTTGGGGTATGACTTCAATGTTTTTTTTTTGGGGTATGACTTCAATATTTTTTGTTTTTTGGGGGGTATGACTTCAATGTTTTTTTGGGGTATGACTTCAATGTTTTTTGTTTTTTTGAGGGTATGACTTCAATGTTTTTTGTTTTTTTGGGTATGATTTCAATTGTTTTTTGGGGTATGACTTCAATGTTTTGTGTTTTTTGGGGTATGACTTCAATGTTTTTTGTTTTTTGGGGTATGACTTCAATGTTTTTTTGTTTTTTGGGGTATGACTTCAATGTTTTTTGTTTTTTTTGGGGTGACTTCAATGTTTTTTTTGTTTTTTGGGGTATGACTTTAATGGTTTTGTTTTGTTTTTTGGGGTATGACTTCAATGTTTTTTGGGGTATGACTTCAATGTTTTTTATGTTTTTTGGGGTATGACTTCAATGTTTTTTTTGTTTTTTTGGGTATGACTTCAATGTTTTTTTTTTTTTTGGGTATGACTTCAATGTTTTTTTTGTTTTTTGGGGTATGACTTCAATGTTTTATGTTTTTTGGGGTATGACTTCAATGTTTTTTTTGTTTTTTTGGGTATGACTTAATGTTTTTTTTTTTTTTTGGGTATGACTTCAATGTTTTTTTGTTTTTTTGGGGTATGACTTCAATGTTTTTTGTTTTTTTTGGGTATGACTTCAATGTTTTTTTTTTTTTTGGGTATGACTTCAATGTTTTTTGGGGTATGACTTCAATGTATTTTTTTGGGTATGACTTCAATGTATTTTGGGGTATGACTTCATGTTTTTTTTGGGTATGACTTCAATGTTTTTTTTTTTTTGGGGTAGACTTCAATGTTTTTTTGGGTATGACTTCAATTTTTTTGTTTTTTTGGGGTATGACTTCAATGTATTTTTTTGGGTATGACCAATTTTTTTTTTTTTTGGGGTATGACTTCAATGTTTTTTGTTTTTTTGGGGTAGACTTCAATGTTTTTTTGTTTTTTTTGGGTATGACTTCAATGTTTTTGTTGTTTTTTGGGGGTATGACTTCAAGTGGTTTTTTTTGGGGGTATGACTTCAATGTTTTTTGTGTTTTTTTTGTGATATGACCAATGGTTTTTTGTTTTTTTGGGGTATGACTTCAATGGTTTTTTTTGTTTTTTTGGGATATGACTTCAATGTTTTCTTGTTTTTTTGGGGGTATGACTTCAGTGTTTTTTGTTTTTTGAGGGTATGACTTCAATGGGTTTTTGGTATTTTTTGGGGTATGACTTCAATGGGTTTTTGGTGTTTTTGAGGTATGACTTCAATGGTTTTTGGTGTTTTTGAGGTATGACTTCAATGGGTTTTTGGTGTTTTTGAGGTATGACTTCAATGGGTTTTTGGTGTTTTTGAGGTATGACTTCAATGGGTTTTGTTTTTTGGGGGTATGACTTCAATGGGTTCTTTTGGGGGTGGGTATGACTTCAATGTTTTTTTGTTTTTTTGGGGTATGACCAGTGTTTTTTTGTTTTTTTGGGGTATGACTTCAATGTTTTTTGTTTTTTTGGGGTATGACTTCAATGTTTTTGTTTTTTTTGGGTATGACTTCAATGTTTTTTTTTTTTTGGGGGGGGTATGACTTCAATGTTTTTTTGTTTTTTGGGGGGTATGACTTCAATGTTTTTTGTTTTTTTGGGGTATGACTTCAATGTTTTTTTTTTTTTTTTATCTCAGTCTTGTTCTTATTTTTCAGTATTTTCTTTTTTTTCGACATGTTCCTTGAAGAGTCTGGTTATTCAGATTCAAATTCAAGTCTACTCAGTGGCATATTTCACAGTTTTTCCATTTCCCATTTTCCTTTCTGAATGGCTCGGAGAAAATTATTGTCCTCAAAACCAAAACGTGTCTATCCTTAGCGGCCTCGTTAACCCCTTGAGACCCAGAACGTAATTTCCATTGTAATTTGCTACGATTAGACGATTTTTAGTGAATATAAGCAATTTTTATAGATATGACCTGTTTAGTATCCTTGTCCACTAGCTAATTTGGTTTATTTAGTTACTTTTTTGTAATTTTATGGCTAACAACAAACGATTTTTTTTATAGCAAAGGAAAGATCTGGGCGTGAAGGGGTTAATTGCTGGACAAAAACATGTAGAATACGAGTATCTTTCTGGCAATAACCCAAGACAGACGGACAGGGTTACAAGGTTTCGTGTCAGTTACGTTAAGCCCTTCACGCCCAGATCTTTCCTTTGCTATATAAAATTGTTTGTTGTTAGCCATAAAATTACGAAAAGTAAATGAATAAGCTAAATTAGCTTGTGGGCAAGAATACTAAACAAGTTATATGTATAAATTATTGCTTATATAGATTAAAAGCGCCTAATGGTGGTCAAATTACAAAGAAAATTACGTTCTCGGTCTCAAAGTGATCTGAATCTGTGTAGAGAATTGTGTCTTAGGAGAGAGATTACAACTGTTCCTGGGCTAACTTCCGGCGGATGAGGAATATTATGGATTACCTCACTCACCTGTTGTCACCTGTTTGTATGAGAGAGAGAGAGAGAGAGAGAGAGAGAGAGAGAGAGAGAGAGAGAGAGAGAGAGAGAGAGAGAGAGAGAGAGAGAGAGAGAGAGAGAGAGTTTAACGTCACGATTAATGGAAAAGTCGGAAGCAGGGGCCAGATCCAGCAAACACATACGCCGGTGTATGTCAGCGTAAGTCTGAAATACTCCTCTTTCGAAAACTTTCTTGGATCAGGAACTACATCTGCGCCAAATCGATGACGTCACAACGCCAGACTTTACCCCTCGGTGCAAGTCTGCGCCAACCCTCCCTGGCTGGATCCAGCAAGCGTACTTACTCCATTTCCGTGACGTCACAGGGCCAATATTATGGCGTAGATTTACACCACCTCGATGAGGAGGTGTAGAGAAGGTGTATCTCATATATATAAATAAAATGTCATTTATTATGCCTAATAGACGTTACCACCGAGGTAAGGATTGAAATATAAGCCTATTGGTAGTCGGCAGCGGCGTGTATTTACAAATGTTTAGGAGATACAAGCCTTGGTGGGAGGCCGCCTTAGCCGTGTAGGGACTGCCTTCGGTGTTTTTGTTGTATTAGTTCGTTATTGGGCAGCACCAGTTTTTTAGGCCACTAGCGGAGTCCTGTGAGCAGAATTGTTGTGGGACGAGGCAAGGCTGGCATCCCGCGGCTAGATTAATGTTGTTTCACTATATCGTAATTTGGACGTTTTTGAGAATGAAACTTGTTCTCAGTGACCTTGCACTACGGTTAGGTCACTCAGGACGCTTGACCCTCATTGCCCCTGAATGGTAGTTAGGTCACGTTTGCTAGCCTTTAATGGTACAGTACCCGAACGGAAGGAATGCTCGCCACCGTCGGAAAATGTTCCATTTTTTTTACGTCGGTGAGAGTTCCTATTAAGCGACAGTTACAAGTTTATTTATTAACATAACAGTACCCAATCTATATATTTAAACAGCTTTTACCCGTGTTTGTGAATTCAGGGACCGAATATCGGGGGTTAGTTTAGTGATTGGGGGAGTCTGGGGTTTTGACATGTTACGTAACCAATGTCCATGTATTGTATTGAAGTGTAGTTTTAAATTATTTTGGGACAAGCGAAAAACTTGTCCAATAACGAAATACCTTTTATTCTTTCATTTGCACCTATTACAAGTGGAACTCGCCGAAAACTTTTATGTCGGCAAGACTTCTCGGTTGGTGTTTCAGTTATAATGGACGATAACTGCGCGGTCACTACCGCCATTACCACATGCGTTTTCTATATTATTTTTTGTTTAGTATACTGTACAGTATTACTGCACTTCCGCGTAACCTTTAAAACTTATGGTATTATTCTAGTGTTTGCCCATACTCCCCCCTCTCCCCCAAAACAAGCTTGGGGACCTGGGGGAATGCAGGATATATGGCTGGGGTACAAAATATGCGTCGCAACCACATACTTTTTGAGTTATGGAAATTAAAAAAATTCTCTAGATTTAGGGAAAATGCATTGGATTTCTTCTGAGTCCAGAGACGTGTGAACCTGACGATCCTCACAGAATGATGACTGAAGTGTTGAGAACCCCCCCAACCCCCCGCTAGGAGGTTAGGTTAGGTTAGATTTGGTTAGGTTAGGTTTGGTTAGGGAAGGTTAGGTTATCGGTGGGTCAAGCCAACCCGCTAGGTTAGTTTAATTTTAGTTAGGCAAATTTCTCTAGATATAAGGAAATTACCCTAGATCTAAGGAATTTTAACCCCCTAAACAACTCTTAAATTACGTGTTTCCGACGCATAATTTGTTCCCCACCCGAAAACCCCGCATTCCCACAGGTGCCCAAACTTGTTTGGGGGAAGTGGGAGAGTATGGGCAAACACTAGAATTTTACCAAACTTATATACATATTGTAGAAATGATATAGTTGTCTTAGACTAATACTCATACAGACACAACCTCCCCTTCCAGAGGCCCCCCAACCATATAGGAGGTTTGGTTAGGGTATTATTGATTAGGGTAGGTTATATTTGGTTAGGTTAGGTTAGATCTGGTTAGGTTAGGTTAGATTTGGTTAGATTTAGGCTAGGTTAGGTTAGTTTATCGGTGGGTCAAGCCCCCCGCTAGGTTAGGTTAATTTTGGTTAGGCAAATTGCTCTAGATATAAGGAAATTACTTTAGATCTAGGGAGTTTGTCTCCTCTATACAATTCTTAAATTACGTGTCCGACGCATTATTTGCTCCCCACCCGAAAACCCCGCATTCCCACAGGTGCCCAAACTTGCTTGGGGGTTAGTGGGAGAGTATGGGCAAACACTAGAAATTTACCGGAAAAACTAGTCAGCGTCTCAGAAAATGACCGCGCAGTCCTCGTCCATTTTTACCAAAAGCACTAATTTTAGGCAAGGAAAATCTAGTCAGTGTTTCAGAAAATGACTGCCCAGTCCTCGTCCATTTGTATCAAAAGTACTAATTTTACCCAAGGAAAAACTAGTCAGTGTCTCAGAAAATGACCGCGCAGTCCTCGTCCATTTTTTACCAAAAGCACTAATTTTAGGCAAGGAAAATCTAGTCAGTGTTTCAGAAAATGGCCGCGCAGTCCTCGTTCATTTTTACCGGTATCTTTCCCTTAATATCCTACTAACCTAACCATTACCTTCGGCGAGAGTTCCCGGATTGTGTCAGGACGAGAATTTCGGTAGACGAGAGTACCAGGTACCGTTCTCATTATCCCTGAATGATACGATTAGGTCACTCAGAATGTCTGCCTCTTAACGCCCTTGAATTATATGATTATATGGTCAACCATGATGTCTGCCCCTTTTTGTCCCTGAATTATTAGGTTAACCAGGATGGCTGGCCCATTATTGCCCTAGAAATATTTATTAAAAGTCAATCAGGATGTCTGCGCCTTAAATTATTGCCTCCAAATTGTTTATTTCTGGTCAATCTGTACTGTCAATGGTACTCCTTAGTGGGGTACCGTTGATTCGGGCCGCCAGTTGAAACAGGCCGCCTATAGTAGCATGCATACCCAGCAGACAGGGCAGTTTCGCGGTCGTTTTCAGAGACACCGACTATTTTTTCTTGGCCTACAATAGGGGCTTGTTCTAATGGAGATAGTTTTATTTTGCGCAAACCCATAAAAAAAAAAAAGGTATACTTTGTGGTTAAGGGTTAGGTTTCATTAAAACCTATAAGGTTAGGTTAGGTTAGGTTAGGTTTCATTAAAACCTTTAAGGTTAGGTTAGGTTTCATTAAAACCTATAAGGTTAGGTTAGGTTTCATTAAAACCTATAAGGTTAGGTTAGGTTTCATTAAAACCTATAAGGTTAGGTTAAGTTTTTTTTTTTTTTTTTTTTTTTTTTTTTTTTTTTTTTTTTTGCGCAAAATAAAACTATCTCCGTTAGAACAAGCACCTATTGTAGGCCAAGAAAAAATGGTCGGTGTCTCTGAAAACGACCGCGAAACTCGTCCAGTATGCATTTAATATAGGCGGCCTGATTCAACTGGCGGCCCGAATTAACTGTATCCCCTTAGTGTAGGGGAAGCACACTCGGTTCACAACCGAGAAGTCCCGGGTTCGATCCCCGGGTGGAGCGGAAACAGTTGGGCTGTTTCCTTAAAACCCGAGCCCCTGTCCACCCAGCAGTGAATGGGTACCGGGTGTTAGCCGGGGGTTTGTAACCCGCCTCCCGGGGTGCTGGCTTCGGCCAACACTATAAGCACTAGCAGACAGCTCTCTGCTCGGGGTAGTCTGCAAGAGAGCTGTCTGGTTACAGCAGAGATCCATCTCAGCTGCGTCAATAACTGACGAAATTCTTCAAACATCATCAAACCCTTCCTTATCGCTTTAAACATGATACATCGATTTGTTGTGTCAAGCCAGATGCCAGCTGAGTAATCAGCTGATTAATGTTTGTAAACATTATTTATCTCGTGACAGCCTTGTGATTGGCTGATCGATCTGAATAGATAATATAAACACTGCTGTGATTCGCTATTAGCGAGGATGACGTCAATGTATTCGCCAGCCAATCAGCTGTCTCTGTGGAGATACTCCGAGATACTCCTCCTTGCGCCCGGCGTAAGTCCATCTCGGCGGATTATTCAAACAGCCTCGGCGCAAGAGGGGGACGAGGGTTGCGCCGGAGTAGCATTTACGCCATACTTACACCGCTTGACTTACGCATTTTTGCTGGATCTGGCCCCAGGAGAGAGAGAGAGAGAGAGAGAGAGAGAGAGAGAGAGAGAGAGAGAGAGAGAGAGAGAGAGAGAGAGAGAGAGAGAGAGAGAGAGAGAGAGAGAGAGAGAGAGAGAGAGTTAAACGTCACGATGAATGGAAAAGTCGGAAGCAGGAGCGAGAGAGAGAGAGAGAGAGAGAGAGAGAGAGAGAGAGAGAAGAGAGAGAGAGAGAGAGAGAGAGTAACGTCACGAGGAATGGAAAGGTGACAGCAGGAGAGAGTGAGGGTGTGAGTGACAATGGATTCATAGAGCGAAAGAACAGATAAAGGGTGGAAGAAGGGGGGCAGAGTGGAAGAGGAGGGGGGGGGCAGGGTGGAAGAATGGGGGTGAAGTTGGAGGTGGAAGCAGGGTTTTGTGGAACTGACATTAATGATGGTTGCTTGAAGGAAAGAGGCAGCTAACTTTCTTGTACTGCTGGCAATATACTGTGTGGTAGTTATAGTAGTAATAGTAGTAGTGATGGTGGTTGTGGTAATAGTAGAAGTGATGGTGTCATTACTGTACTACTACTATTTCTGTTATTATTATTGCTCTTCCTGCTGCTGCTACTACTACTACTACTACTACTACTACTACTTTTTTTTTTTTTTTTTTTTTTACATTTGTGCCTATAGCGCCTGTAGGCAGTGGTGACCCATGGCTCGGATGGTAGGCTCTGGAGGTTCATTTGAGGGCTCTGATGGTTGGTCCTCGCCCGTGGTGGCGCAGGCAGGATTCTTATAGTGACGTCTGTGATTAGAGGCTCATGCCGTCCCCCTGTGTCCTCCGATGCACTCCCAATCGAAGGTAGAGTTGATGGGCAGGGCATGTGGGTGTTCTTAGGCCACTAGGGTTTTGGTTTTCTTTGGGGATCGAACTCGGGTCACCGAGAACGCCAGTCGGAGACGCTAACCACTCCGCTACCGCCTCCCCAAACTACTACTACTACTACTACTACTACTACTACTACTACTACTACTACTACTACTACTACTACTACTACTACTACATACATGAAGAAAGATGCCTCTTCTCCATTTTCTTTTTGCACAACTTTACCATCGCTACTCTTGGTTTCATTGACCAACAAAACTTTAGAGCAAAGAGCTGGACTTGTTCTGAAAAAAAAGTTAACGTGAGAAAATCGCAATATCGCAAAATGTCTGGAGTCTCACTAGAAAATTGCCAAGTCCAGTACATTATTAACAGCGAGAGACGATAAAGAAATACATTAGTTTGCCCAGCTGTCGAGGCAATATCTTGTGTGTGTGTGTGTGTGTGTGTGTGTGTGTGTGTGTGTGTGTGTGTGTGTGTGTGTGTGTGTGTGTGTGTGTGCAGTACGCCTTATCAACGGAGGCAGGTGTTTATACAATAGTAGCTTTCAGGGTTGTGGCTCCTCACCCCTTTAACACCCCAACACGGGGGCGCCAGGGGGGGGCAAGGTCAGGGTGCTCGCCAGGGGGGGAGGGGGAGGGTCAGGGTGTTTGCTTGGGATGAAACTTGCAGATCGTGGATAGAGAGGAAACAGATATTTTGGGTAGGAACGGAACTAACAGATATTTTGGCTAGGAACGAATGAACAAAACATTTTTTTATAGGTTCTTGAAGGGCTCTGGATTTTTTTTTAAGGATCCTGAAATGTCCTGAAAGTTTCTGAATACTGTTTTAAAGCTTCTTGAATTTTCCTGAAGGCTTCTGCAAATTCCTGAAAGATCTTAATCCCTTCACGCCCAGATCTTTCCTTTGCCATATAAAATCGACTATTGTTAGCCATAAAATTACGAAAACTAACTTAATATACCAAAGTAACTAGTGGACAAGGATACTAAACAGGTCCTATCTATAAATTATTGCTTATAGTTACTAAAAATCGTCTAATGGTACCCAAATTACAATGGAAATTCTGCTCTGGGCCTCAAGGGGTTAATGGTCGCGTGGCTCATAATTATATTCCACACGTCTACCTAAATCACGTGTTGCCACGTGAACTGTACTTGTTTTGTTGCTGTTGCTAGTTTTTTTCGTTGTGATATTAGCGAGTACGAAATATGACGTCGCCATTGTCTACACGTTTCATCCCGTTGTCACTCCACGAGGATGAAAATAAGTAGCTTGCTGAAATGAAAAAATATATAATCCTGGGTCGGACAGGCTGTCAGGTCACGAGACATCACCACCACCACTTCCACTTCCACCACTACCACTACTTCCACCACCACTACCACTACTACCACCACTACCACTACTTCCACCACCAGTACCACTACTACCACCACTACCACTACTTCCACCACCAGTATCACTACTTCCACCACCACCACTATCACTACTTCCACCACCACCACCAACACTATCACCACCACCACCACCACCACCTTCACTACTTCCACTACTACCACTATTAACACCACCACCATCACCAACCTCAACGGAAAGCCGCAGGTGTTGACGGAAACGAGATAATTGGACATTCTACCTACGTTCCCCATGGACCAAAACCTTCTCACACACCACACACACACACACACACACACACCACACACACACACACACACACACACACACACACACACACACACACACACACACACACACACACACACACACACACACACACACACACACACACACACACACACACACACACACACACACACACACACACACACACACACACACACACACACACACACATACACACACGCACACTCCCGGCATGCCTTGCGGGTGCTGGAGGGTTTGGGTGTGCGGTACTCTCCCTGATACAGTAGGTTAATTAGAGGTCCTGTGCTAACATAACCTGACAAGGGAGTCTGGGATGGAATGGCTGCTGGTCTGAACCCGTGAAGACCTGGATTGCGGGAGGCTTTGGTGTTGAAGTGACATTGAAGTGTGTTTGTTACCTCCGCCAACGAAGTTGGAGGGGTTATGTTTTCACCCCCGACTGTCTGTCTGTCTGTCTGTCTGTCTGTCTGTCTGTCTGTCTGTTTGTTAGTGTACAGGATTTCTCGAGAAGTTACAAATAGATTTGGACCAAACTCGGTATACCAAGTCTATTTGGTATAAGGAAGAACTCATTCAATTTTGGATGAAATCTATTGACAACTGTTGCCATGGCAACCAATTGATAAAATATTCGGCCGGAGGTATGCGCTCATACTGAGTGTATATATATATATATATATATATATATATATATATATTATTATATATAGATATATTATATATATATATATATCATTATATATATATATATATATATAAATATATATATAATATATATATATATATACGTATATTTGATGAAATATTCGGGCGGAGGTATGCGCTCTACTGAGTGCCCCCCGCCCCCCTAGTTTAAGTGTGTTTTTGTTCAATTTGTTTAGTTTTGCATTGTAAGTGTCATACAAGTCTTTATTTGTCTGGTCTGAACCCCTTGATTAATCGTGAAGACCTGGATTGCGTGAGGCTGTTGGTGTTGAGGTGACATGGAAGTGTTTGTTTACTTATCAATTTGTTCCGTTTTGTGTTGTAAGATAGGTGTCAAATAAGTAGTTTTTGGTTTTCATTCAAGAAGATAGGTGTCAAATAAGTTGTTTTTTATTTTCATTCAAGATTAGAAAGCCTCACGTGAAGACCTGGATTGTTGGAGGCTGTTGGTCCATTGGAGTTGAAGTGACATTGAAGTGTGTGTGTTTACGGTGTTGAAGTGACATTGAAGTGTGTTTGTTTACTTATTGATCTGTTTCGTTTTGTGTTGTGTCAAACAAGTCTATATTTTTCGTTTTGCATTAGATTCATTTGATTGATTTTTCATTAAAATTAGAATTAAGAGGAGTGTAGTTATTATTGGTGTTGTCTTCTTGTTTTCTCTTGTTTCTTTTTTTTCTTCTTTTTTCCATTTTTTTTCTCTTCCTCTTCTATTTCTTAATCTTCTACCTACTCCTTTTTTTTCTTTTCTTTTTTCTTTCTGTTTCTGTTTGTTTCTTCTTCTTCTTCCTCCTCTTCCTCTCAGTTTCTTCTTCTTCCTCTTACTCTTCCTCTTCCTCTTCTCCTCCTCTGTTTCTTCCTCTTCCTCTTCTTCTTCCTCTTCCTCTTCTGTTTCTTCTTCATCTCCCTATTCTTCACCATAGTTATCACATTTTTACCCTATCCTTCCTCCATTGGCACTGTTACATAACCACCAGCTAATTAAGTAACAAGTGGCTCCCCTTCCTTTCCTCACCCATTCTTTCCCTTCCTTCCTTCCTTCCTTCCTTCCTTCCTTCCTTTATGTCCCACCGTTTTGTCCATTCCTCTCTTCCTTCTTTATCCCCTACTTTCCTTCCTCACTTATAATCATCTCCCTATCTCTATCATTATCTCTATCTCTATCTCTATCTCTATCTCTATTCCTCCTCATTTCACCTATCTATCCCCTCTTCTCCCCTCGTGTATTTTCATCTCCCCCCCCCCCCCTCTCTCTCTCCTCTCTCTCTCTCTTCTCTCTCTCTCTCTCTCTCTCTCTCTCTCTCTCTCTCTCTCTCTCTCTCTTCACATTGTGTTTTTCCCCTCGTTTTTCATCTCATCTTTGTTTCCATCCCTTTCGTTTTGTGTTTGTTGTCCCCTCTCTCCTCCTCTCTCCACCCTTCTCTCTCCCTTCCCTCTCCCCTCCCCTCCCTCTCCCACTCCCCTTCCCTCTCCCCTCCCCTCCCTCTGCCACTCCCCTTCCCTCTCCCCTCCCCTCCCTATCCCACTCCCCTTCCCCTTCCCTCTCCCCTCCCCTCCCTCTCCCACTCCCCTTCTCTCCCCCCCTCTCTCCCTGTCCCCTTCTCTCTCTGTCACCTGTATGCAAAAAAGGTGATGCCATTATGTATGTATTGTCAAGTCTATTTTTCTCCTCTCTCTCTCTCTCTCTCTCTCTCCTCTCTCTCTCTCTCTCTCTCTCTCTCTCTCTCTCTCTCTCTCTCTCTCTCTCTCTCTCTCTCTCTCTCT
>JACEEZ010013303.1:0-15000 GCA_016584305.1 Chionoecetes opilio
CCCCACTTCTTTCCCCCTTCCAAACCCTATTTTCCTATCCCTCTCCTCCCCTCTACTCCCCATCCAAGCCTCCTTCCCTCTACTCCCCCATCCAAGCCTCCTCCCTCCCCCCGCCACCCTCCCAAAACTTCCTTATATTATCATGCTCCAACACATAAAAAATTACGCAATTTTTTTTCGAACCGCATATTAAGTATTTTTGAGTCAATTATATGTTGGTAAACTTTGCATCCTCCCGTGCTATGAGGGTTTTAACATTATTTTTTAAATATATATATACTCTCTCTCTCTCTCTCTCTCTTCTCTCTCTGTTATTATTGTAATTATTAATTAATTCATGTGTTTGTGTAATCTGTTTTTCATACACTTGCCACTCAGTAGAACACTTCTGCCATTTATTAATAATTGGTATCACCATTATATTTATTTACCAAGATTATCAGACAGACTTATAATACTTTTAAGCTAGTAATATTTTGTCCGTCCACACGAACTTGGTGAACAGATGACAGCCCAGCCTTATTGGCAGCACTCGTAAATTAGATCCATAACGATTGTATGTACGTCAGCCTTTCATGAACGAGGCAAACACGAGAAGACACAACACAATAGTTAATAATTGTGTTGTCAGACAGCCAGCAGGGATTGCCACTTAATTAACCCAATGGTCACCGAGGAAATCATGACACCCATGATATGTGAATATGCTCACGTCCCCTCCTTAACACCCTGGCTGTACTGCCTGACGTGTTGTATTACTATTCAATGGACATTGTAAATATACTTATATACACACACACACACACACACACACACACACACACACACACACGCGCGCGCACACACACACACACACACACACACACACACACACACACACACACACACACACACACACACACACACACACACACACACACACACACACGCAAACACGCGCGCCCGCACACACACACACATACACACACACACACACACACACACATACATACTCACACACACACACACACACACACACACACACACACAACACGTACAACAGTAATTTAAAAAACACATGAAATGCCTCAGACTATGAAGATGGTTGTGGTTGGTTGTCTTGTTTCGTTTGGCTTTTGATTATATTGAAAAGAGAATTTCTCAGTTGGAGTTTCCTTTTGGTTGGAGTTGGAGAACAGGTCAGGTTGTGGCAGGAGTAAATTCGCAGGGAAGGCATCCTATGTTCAGCCTTATAACTCTGGACGGGTATAATCACACCATGTCCTTGTGGCATAGAAGGGTAAACACAACTGTGATGCCATTGGCTGCTTGATGCTTGGAACCAAACTAATTGACCAAGCAGACGTCAGCTTGGAGTTGGCTGGTCAGCTACCTCGATACTTGTCCTTTGCATGTAGTGAAGATATGTTACCCTTTTCTATCTTGTTGCTTAAGGGTAACTGGGTTCAATCCATTAACATACAGCGTCTATGATCTGTAGGGATTGATTGCGAAGATGTGGTATGGGTAATAGAAAGTAGTCGAGCGGTTTCTTTTTTGGCTTATTAATATATAAGTACCAGTAACGAGGAATACAATATACAGTTATGTAAAATATGTACAATGTGAGGAATAGCGACTAGTCACGGGTTCCATCGGCTAAGGAACTTAAGTCTAAAGACAGGCCTGAACCATTCAGTGACAACAGCGTGTAACCCACAGGTTACTCAGAGGGAACGTGTCAGAGAGTGAGGCGTTGTCCTCTCTTTTTTCCTTCTTTTGTCCGTTCGACGTCTTATATAGGGTAGTTTTCCTTTGTTGACTTTGTTGCTTCCCCCATTCTTGTATTGTCTCCCCTTTTGATGAGTGGTAATCAGGTGCAGGCGTGTGGTGATGAAACATAAGCCTAGACACAATTTTTTACACTTCCAGGATGTTTATCAACTGCGACATGCAGAAATCACTGTGTTGTCTTCCTTCTGCCTGTGTCACAGTGCTTCCTGGTCAATAACATACTACTCCCCTGGCCACTATCTGTTAACATAGGAATAATTATACACGTACATATATCTCTACCTATTCAGTACCCTAATATTGCTCGGTCACCTACCCAATCGCGTCCTCGCGATGGTCTAGAGACATGTACCTAACCATGTTACAGTAATATGTGTCCTACAGATTTTCGGCTGGGCTGGCAATGCTCTTTTTAAGATGCCTATACAAGGTAAGGGCTTTCCAGACAGCATGCCTAAGAGGAATCACAATAACAATTATTATAATAATAGGTGTAATGACACATGGATAATGTACAGAAGGACTTAAGTAAACTGGTTGGGAGTCCTGAACAGCAGTTTTCAAATCTGAGGTATTCGAAAAGGTGAACTCAGAAAGGCTATAAGTGACATATCTGATACTAGAGAAATATTCATGTTTCAAGCTTTCAATAGGAAAAATTCGACTTGAAAAATTGGAAGTAAATCAATGATGAAAGATAGAGGGGAATGTTGCCAGGTTGGTGGAGCGTACTTTACAAGCAAGAATAACTGCGAATTGACCTCAAACTTCCTTATATTCGGTGCCTTCAGACACAAAGCCTGATTACAGACACAAAGCAAGGTTTTGTGAAAAAGAAGTGGTGATGGCTGAAGAATGATCGATGGAATATGTATTTAGGTGCCAGATGGGTATAAGGGCACAAAGACAGGGCCTTAAGAGCATCTAATTTTCTGGGGGAGGCGGTGGCCTAGTGGTTAGCGTCTTGGAGTGCTGAATTCAATGTCCTAAGTTCGAATCCTGCCGGGGGCAACCCTTTCAAGAGCCTGGTAGGGGAGCAGAAGGTCCCGAGCTCAAGTCTCACCAAGGAGCAATTGTCAAAGCCATCGTCGAGTGACCGAAACAACTCACATGCAGCGTATACCTGGCTGCCGATTGCGAGTGTGACGGTGGACTCTAGGGGCTGCATGCGCCTAAACTGAAGATCAAGAACATCATAGAAAATGGAATCTTCACCTGAGACCACAGGTGTCACTATAAATACAATCCAGCATGCGCCACCATCGGGCGAGTTCGACCAACATCAAGACTCTCCATATGCCTACAGACGCTATAGGCTACAACGTAAAAAAAATAAAAAAAATAAAAAATAATAATATTCTGTCCGGGTCAGCACAGCTTCACAAACTCCACCCGTTATAGGCAAGAATACAAAGAGGGAGGCTGAACAATGAAACAGATTGAGATACTCTGTCTTACATGTTTTTAAGTCAGACAAATGACCAATAGCGTACAACATAAAGTCTGTAGATATTAACACCATCGATTTTGGTATGTTTAAAGTCATGATTGTTTCATTCACTGTAAAATGAAACGGTTCAATTTGAAGAACTTCAAATGTGTCCGGTGACTGAGAGGGTACCTGGATGACTATTGCGTCTGATGTCAGCACAGACTCCACTAAGGGATAGTAGTGATGAATACCGTGGGAGTTAAACAAGGGGATTAAATTATAATCCTTTAAGCCGATATCCAAAACATGGAGAAAGTCTTAGACAGGGAAGAGAGAGGAAGTCACCCTTCCAAGCGCTGCGTCCGCTATATTTTGTATGATCAAGGTGTTAGCATGCAGACGAGAGTTAACTGTATTCTCTAAGATGTGAAGTATTTGATTCATTTCCATGAAAATGTACATGTTGTTTAAATTAGCTAGCATCTCATTTATAATTAACGATAGGCTATTGACATACAAGGCAAATCATCTACATGCTTTCAGGTTTAGCAATTTTCATGCAGTTTAACAGTATAGCTTTATTGTTTGCTGATGCTATGGAAGCTAATTGAGTAAACCATCTTCGTAATTCATCCACATCCTCATTCATAGCGGTTCCAAATAACATGCGTGACAGTTGACCTATACCGTCAATGAATCCCCGTTTAGTAACATACAAGGCAAAATCATCTACATGCTTTCAGGTTTAGCAATTCTCATGCAGTTTAACAGTATAGCTTTATTGTTTGCTGATGCTATGGTAGCTAATTGAGTAAACCATCTTCGTAATTCATCCACATCCTCATTCATAGCGGTTCCAAATAACATGCGTGACAGTTGACCTATACCGTCAATGAATCCCCGTTTAGTGCGATGTGAAGCATCAAGGGCGTGGTAGATGTCTAGGGCAAGATTGATGGTATCATTGAGGTAAATCAGTCGTGCATGTACGAAAGGAATATATCGGGTCGTATGATAATTCAGGGACACACGATCCAGGAAGACAGACAAAATAGTCCTACGAGTTTGTTCCGGGGATTCCTGCTCCAATCGGATTAGAGCTGCGTTCAGTTGCTCCGTGACCTCCCTCAACCTGTTCGATATCTTCAGAAGAGCAGTATGGGGGTACTTAACCCACAACACATCCTCCACCAGGGAGACTCGACCCAAATGGGCAGTAAGGGCTCCTGGCTTGAGGTGTGAAGGGTCCGTAGCCAGAATAGAGCTCAGGGTGAAGAGATACATGAAGGTAAACATGTCTTGAACAAAGCATAAAGGCTATTAGTTAAGAGAGCGAAGGTTATAAGTATGAGGTGCGTTAGTTGGAAAAGTTGAGTTATCCTCATTCAGCCGAGTAGCATCGCACACTCTTGCAGTTTCTACTAAGGTTAAATCAGGTTTGGCACAGGTCCTTTTAAGTATGTCACTGTGTACTACTTCCAATGTTTGTAACCAAAGATCAAATATCTCAAACTTATGACCTTGTAATTGTTTTAATACTAGGCGTGGTCCCCCCCCAAATTTTTTTTTAGGAGACAATTTTGTGTTTCTCTCTGGTACCCCTGACCTTTCACAGAATCACCTTTTAGTAAAGAAACCCAAGGAGAAAAACGTTTGGTTTTTTTGGGTGAAACATAGCATTTTTTGTAAAAGAAATCGGTTTTTTTTAACACCCTTTATGGATGTCGGGAGAAAACCTTAAAATTGGCTTTTTACTAATCATAAATTTTTTTTACACAGGTTTTTTGGGGACTACCTAACAATTTAATAAGGGAGTTTTTTCCCCCACCCAAAAAAATTTATGTAGAAAGGGGGGGTTTCCCCCTTTTTGGGGACTCGCAAAGCAAACCATTTTGGGGCTTGCTGCCTAAAATTTGGTAATCAATTTCCCCCAATTTTCTAGTAAACCACTGAAAAACCGGGGCAAAATTTCTAGGTTTTCCTATTGGTGGGGTTTTCCAAAAGGCCTTTACGGCGGGGTAAATCCCTTTTGCCAAAAAGGGTTTTGTTATGTTCCCATTCAGCAAATTTAACTTAGTAGTGGGGTTTGCGAAACCCCGGGCCCCTTTGTCACTTAAAAAATACTCGGGGTGTCGAGATGGCCAACATAGTTTAGCTATGGGGGCTTTTAGAAATCCCCACGGGCAGTTTTTTTTTCCTTTTTCTGGGGCCAAACAACGTACCAACAAGTGATCTACACATACTAAGACTTTATTTGGGGGCCCGGATGGCTAGGGGGAAAAACGAAGTAGGTCTTTTGAAAACCACGTCCCAGGGGTCTTTTCCGGGAGAGGTTTTCTAAAATGGGTTGCTGGTTTTAGGCACCGTCCCTTTGGGGCGGGGGCCCCTTTCACACACCTACCACATCTAATTTTACTTTTAGAGTAGCCGTGAAAATGTGTGTGTTCTGTTATGGGTAGCCGAAACTGAAAATTTTAAATTTTGATGAGAGTAGGCTCAGAAAATCGTAAAATAAAATCATAGGTGGAAAGCGGCTTAGTTCCATGTAGATTGAAAAAAATTTTAAAGGGGGGGTTTTTGGGCTAAACACACTTCTCAGAGTTTAGTTTTACATGAATGAAGTCTGCTGAAAAACCTTTCTTGCCGCTTTTTTCACAAAACTCCGTGGGACTCATAAATTACCTTTTGTGTGAGTGTGTGTGTGTTTTTAAGTGCTTGCAGGAAAAGGGCGGGGGGTTGGGGGGGAAACGGGGGCGGGGGGCGGGGTGAACAGGTTTACGGTGGGGGTAGGTGGGTCTACCCCGGGGCCCACTTTGCCATTGACCAACGCAGAAAACAACACGGGGGTTTTTGCCCCACATTTTTTGTTTAAAATATACACTACTACAAACAAAATAAAAGGGGTCCAAAGGGCCCACAAGCTTTTGAAACAGCCTATGTCTACACCCCATGGCGGCCACAAAAATTTTCTAACGGGCCGAAATAAGGGTTTGCCCCTTTCCCCTGGATGACCGGCAAAAACCCGCTCATAATTTAAATTTAATAACCCCGGGAATATGATCGGGTTTATCAAAAATTGTGCCCGGGGACTGTTTTTAGGAGGCCAATATCTAAAAAAGCATTTCCGTTAATGCAAAAAAAACTTTTAAAAGGGGGGGTTTAATTTTTGGAAAATTTTGGGATTCATAACCTGATTCCAGAGCATTATGCCTTTTTCCCCAAAAATTCTTTTTTACGCGGGCGGGCAATTTTTGATGAATGGCTAAATTTTGTAAAACAGGGGGGTTTTTCCCTCCCACAAAACCCAAAAATGGTAAAATTCCTAGACAGGGGGGGTTCACCCACTACTTTGGGCTCGACCTGGTACGTTTTTTTAACTTTTGGTTTTAAACTTTTAGAGTTAGTAGCAGGGGGGGGGCGAGTCTACCGGAAAGGTTTCTCCCCTTTAAATAGTTCGGTGACGCTGCGTGATCTGTAAAAAAATATTTTCTATTACCCCCAAAAGGACAATATCCCTAAAATTTTTTGAGAGCCCAGAAAAACAGGAGCTTCCCTGATGGTGACAGAGAATTTGACTCGGCGGATTTAAAGTTCTAAAAACTTTACGTAATAGCACGTTTTTTTATCGTTGCGTCAGGTTGCATTAAACAGCCCCAAAGGCCCGGGGCGGAGGCTCCGTATAAATGAGGGAAAGGGGAGCCTTTATTTCGGGAAAAAAGCCAAGACAGGGCTTGGTTAGGGCAAATTTTCAAAAAAAAAAAAATTTTTTTTTTTGTCCCAGCTTTCCCAAAATGCAACGTATATCCTTTTTTTAACAAAAGTAATGCCGTGGCCGAAAATTTTTTTTATAAATCGCCAAAAATAATAGCCATACAATCCAATGAAAAACGGAAAATTTTTCTACATTTTTGTGGTTGGGGAAAATTTTTGAATTGCTTTGTTTTTTATCTTTTGGGTGTGCATCCGTCCTCTTTAAATTAATGCCCCAAAGAAGGAAAATGTAGTTTTTAAAAATTCCACTGCTTGATTTTAGTTTTAAGCCCTTTTGCTTTTTTAAAAGCTTGAGAAGTACTGTTTCAAAAAGTGGCAAAAGAGCTCTGGATCTTTTTTAAAAAAATATTCTATAATAAAAGATATGCTTAAAATTTTTATTTTCCTACCCTATCAGAAAATAAGGTTTTTTATCACCCTTTGAGAATTGGGGGGGTTTGTTTCGGGCCTAAAAAGGCATTCTAAGGCCCCTCAAAATGCCCACGGGGAGTGCAAAAGGCAGTTAAAATCCCAAAACGGGGGCCCGCCATCGGTACTTGCCAGTAACCCCTTAGAAAGACCCAAGGTTTACTAAAAAAATGTTTTTACCCTGTCCAAAAAACATCAACAAGTCACAAAAAAAAGGGAGGGGGGTTACCATCGCCCCTATCGCCCCTCATTATTCTTTTACCCCGGTAAAATCAACTACATTTCTGTAATTTCCCTCCCTTTTTTGGGAAACGAAAAATAAGGGGGGTTGCACGTTGATCGTTAATTTCTTATTACCCCCTTTTCCCTGCATGTTTTTTTATTTGTTAAACGACTTTTTGTCTCTGACGTGGGGAAAGTCGAAAACCCGGGAAATATAGACTGGTTTGGGGTCCCAGATTTTATTTTTTTAATGTAAAGGGTGTTTTTCGGTCAGTAACGCCAAAACAATCTCCAGAAAGGGAAAAAACATCCCCCCCGGAAATTGTTTTAAAAAGTCCTAAAAATTTAAAGGGGTTTTAAATTCGGGATAGTAAAACGCATTGACACGTGTATAAAAGGTTTTACGGGCCCCCGGGCTTTTTTTTCGCTTGAATTATTGTATACTAAAATAAATACAAGCAGTTTTTCGATTTCCAAAGGTACCGGCAAAACCAAACGCGTCATAAGCTAATGCTTTACTTAAGGGGGCCCCCTTGTTTTAATTTGACTGACCGCGGGTTTGGTATTTACCACAAGGGCGCCCAGTCTTATGTCCCTCCGAACCCGTGTCAGAGTTGATTTCTAAAAACTGGGCCCTTTTTTATATGCCCTATGGCCTTCAAGGCGGGAATGTCAAAACCCCCCTACGGTAGCTTTGGGGCCTGACAGGGGAATGGGGCCAGGGCCCAAACACGGTGGGGAAATTTTCGGGGTTTCCCAATTTTCGTGGCTTTAAAACAACTTTCCTATTCGCGATTGGACCCTTGTTTTGTAGAATTTACATTATGTGTCATCTTTTTTTTTACAAAAAACAAAAACCGGGGCAGGAATTTTTGAAGAACGGGTCGTCTTAATCATAAACGGGAAAAAAGAAATACCTTACCTATCGATTCAGCTCCCCAACCCGGAAGAAAGGGCTCAGGGGGTTGACCTCGCCTTAAACCCTTTCCCCTTTGGGAAATCTGATCGTACCAATGTCGGGGGATAAATTTAAATTACCAAAAAAGGTTTGGATTTGAGCGATCCTAATCCTAACAACCCAACCCTGGGCAAAGAAAAAGTTGGACGCTTTCATAAAAAAAACCAAGGGCATAATAGATGTGCCTTTTTTCCCAAGGGGTTGGGGAGGCGGGAAAAGTACCCAAAAAATTTCGAGACTCGCTAGTAACCCCCATTAAATTTTGGTTTATTGGGACGTAAAAGGCCATTGGCTTCCCCGCGAAAAGCACGTTTTAGTGCAAAGGTAAACCTTTTTCTGACCCGCACTTTAAAAGGGCCCGCGCCCGTATCCACAGCCCAAAAATGCCCCAAAACCCTCCCAAACTTTGGGTTTACAAAGCCATTTTTGTTACTTGGGCTGCAAGCGGGAACTAAAAATGCAAAAATATTATTACCATCATCGGGCCCAAATGCCCGTATTTTTTTTCCCTTTGTAGCTTTTCCTCCTAAACATGGCTTTTTTTTTTGAATTACGCTTGGGTTTTTTCCGACGATGTGCCGCCCATTCCCCCCGGCCTCCGGGGAAAAAATTTTTCTCTATTTTTAGAAGCGGTGAAGCAATCCTCAGTTTAAAAAGGGGGGGTGTGTCATGGATTTAACAATAAGGGGCCTTTCTTTCCCGCCCCGCCACGAAGGGGGGAAAAAAATGAACTTGTGGATTTAGTGTTTTAGGTCGCGTTTTGCCCTCGCGGGGGGCCGTCTCATCTTTAGAAAATGTCTATTGGGAGAAATGGCATTGTAAGGACCCCTGGCGTCCCCCGAAAAATTTTTTCCCTTTTTTTTTTTGGGCCCTTTTCGCTTTATCCCCGACCAAAGAATATAACAAATTATTAGTTTGGGGTCTCCCCTTTACGTTGGGATAGTGCAAGTGAGGGCGGTTTTTTCCTGACGCAGTCACGGGGCCGCGTAGGGAAAAGGGGGTCAGGAGCCCCCCCTCCCTCAATGGTGGGTACCCTCACAGCGGCGCTACAGGGGAGTCATACGTACATTTACCAAAATTTTTTTCCCTCACTTTTTGGGTTTTTTTAAATTTAAAACAAAAACGTGGAGTTCTTTGCGGGGGGTGTAGTTTTATGACAAACTGCTCCAAAAACATTTCCCCTTTAGCAAGATTTATGTAAAAAAAAATACTTTCCCAAAAATTGCCCTACATCGGGTTTAATTTCATGGGGTTTCCTCCCAAAAAACCCAGGGGCCCGGTTTAAATATTTTTAAAAAAAAGTAAGGGTAAACCTTTTTTGCGTTTTTTACTTGACCATCAAAAAGGGCTTCGGGGCGGCGCCCGCGTGCAATATTTTACCGCTAAAAAATTTTCCCCCTTTACCCAAGGGTGTGTTTTTCATTTTTCCCCCAAAAATTTCAAGGAAGTTTGACCGGGAAAAAGCCCAAAAAATCTTTGTTTTTTTGGGCTTGGTAAAAGCGCTGGCTTTTCATTAAATGTGAAACTTTGTTTAAAACCCGGGCCCGTAGGGCGTGAGCGGATGGAAAAGGAAAAAGGGTTTTATCCCCTTTATCACATACCAAAAAAGTTTTCATAACATCCCCAAAAGACTAAAATATTCCCTAGCAGTAAAAGCTTGGATCAGTACCCGAGAATTTGCGAGTTGCCCGCCTTTTGGGGAATATCTTAATATCTCCAGGCGGCCCCGAGGGAAAAGTCTGGGCCAAAGGGACCAGAAGTACCTGCACCGGATGTGTTATTTGGGGGCCCCTTGTAAATTTGTATTTGGAAGTTTTGTTGAGGGGGTGCAGGGGTTTTTTGGTTGAGTTAAAAACTTGGGGGAACTCGGAGGGGGTGACTTTCCCTTCTTAAGGTACGAGTTTTTTTTCCCCTTTTCCAAAAAGGGTTTAAAGTCACCCCAACATCCCCTACCTGCTACGTCAGAGGGTAGATTACTGTTTTTACACAAAGTTTAGCAAATTTTTTCAATGAAAAACACTGGGGAAAAAAAATTTTGTTTTAGTTAGGCTTTACAATTGTTATTTTAAATAAATTTTTGGGGGGCTTTAATCCAAAACTGATCTCATTTTTCTCTATTTACGTCATTTTTGAAAATGTAGGGTTTTTTGTTTTTTAAAAAAAAAAGAAAAAATACCCGAACCTAATGCTTATAACAGTGCTTTTTTTTTTATAAAAAATTGCAAATGTTTTAAAATAACCCTGAAAAAAAGAAAGAAAAAGGCATGAATAGAATGTTTTATTTAAAAATTATCATGTTTTTTAGAAAAAAGGAAAAAGGGATAAATTTTAAAGCAGGGTTAAAGGGGAAAAAATTTTCGTTTTTAGCTTTGTCCGGATGTTCCAACTTGAGGACTACGGTTTTTTTATGCTTTCCCAAAAAAAAAACAGCCATCATATGCACATCCCCTCTACCCCGGTAACGGTTTTTCCAAAAAACCTCAAAACTTGGTGAAATTTGTTTCCCCTTTGGGTCGTCGCTAGCAGCACCAAGATTTCCGGAAAGTTTCAAGGGTGGCTATGGGAAAAAATGGGACTTTAATACCCCATGGTTTTAAAACCAAACGCTTTGGGGACTCTCCAAATTTTTTTTGAACAATTTTGTGTTTTTACTTGCACGTGTATTTCCCAAAAAAATTTTTTGGGCCGACATTTTGAAAGATAGCCAAGCATTCTTTTAAGTTGACATGGTACCGGTTTAAAAGTTCAAACTTTTTATGAGCTGGTTTTGAATTTGTGGACCATCAAAACCCCACCGGCCTTTATTTTTTCAATTGACAGTCCGGAAATGCCAAGATGATGTACTTCAAAAAAGTCGCCATCAGTTGACAAAAAGGGTTTTACAAAATTTTTTTGAACCTAGTTTTATGTTTCGAAGGGGGAAATTTATTTTCTTCCCCCCAACAAGTGGCTCCCTGTAAAAATGTTAGGGCTCCAAAGGGGTTTAAAAATCAGATCTCGGAGGCCAATTCGCCCGAAACCCCCGCTTCTCTCGAGCCTGCTATCCCCCATACAGAGAAAGCAGGGAATACTTTTTTTTATCCACGTTGTTGACCCAAAAAGGAAGGGCACCATTTTAAAGGGCAACCCCAGATGATCCAATTGTGGGTTTTTCCCTATTGGGAAAACTCAATACTCTCTTTTAATCTACATTTCTTCACGAAGGGCAACCCCAATGCCCAATAGGGGCTTGGGGCCCAAAAAAATTGCCCCTTGTGTAGAAGGACACATTCCCAACTCCCCTTTTGGGGGTATCAATAAACAATCGGGCCCTTTTAGTTGGGGTTGTTTAATTTAAAGCCCTAATTCCTTCAGTAAAAACCAGGAATGTTATGGCAAAAACAAAACCGGCCCCGGAAATTCGAAAATACTGCCGGGAAAGGGACTTTCCCCTTGGGTCGAAATATGATACCCTTTACCCTTGTTTTAAGTTTTTTTTCTCGTTTAAGGGCTTGATGGTTTGTATTTTTGAAGCTTTTTTTGGGTAGGCCCAAATCACGTGCTAAAACATTCAAAATCGTGCTGATCAAAAACCCCTACGAAAAAAAATCCTCTTTAATGTCAAAATCTGCATCATTTTGCCCGTTCCTTTGCTTTTTTCAACATCACTCCCGATCTTCTAAGGAGGTAGTTTTTGTTCCCAAAACTGGCACTGGAATTTCAGCCCGAATGAGGGTTGGTCCCTTTTTAAAACCCCGGTAGATTTGGATATTCTTTTTTTTTACCCTTTTAAAATTTTTTTGTTAAATTTCCCCCTGTTTTTTACTAAACAAAAAAACAGTTTTGTGGGAAAGTCTTTTTTCTCTCGCCCCAAAACCCTGGGGGTACCAAATGCCAAAATTTTTTTTCCCTGTTCCTTTGGGTTTCCCATCCCCTAATCTTTTCGACAATGCTTGCCCCCCTTTGTGGGGGGGGGCCCATACCTTTTCTTTATCACCGAGTTTTACTTTAAAAAATTTCGAAATAAAGCCTTTTTTGGGGCAAATACGGTGGTTTTCTTGCCCTCTGACCCTTTGGGAAAGGTGAAAATACCCCCATATATAGCAGAAGGAGTTTAGGTTTTTTAGGGGATTTACGGACGGATTTGCAGGAGCAGGGGCAAAGATCTGGGAAAAAAAAGAAATTTATCCTATGTAAAAAAAAACACTAAGGGTGGGAAAATTTTCCCAAACTTTTAAAACAAAAAAAAAACAGCATAAAAAGAAATAGAAATTCAATGGTTTTGTTTTTACAAAAGGGTTAAAAGAAAAGCCATAAAAATTTCCCCCTAATTTCCCCCCATCCCAGCTTTTTTGGTTTTAGATATTGATAGTACGGACAAAATTTGGGGGTGCCAAAAAACCTCTCCCCCCGCACCCCCCTCCTCAAATTTGTAAACTGCACAAAAAAGTTCCACAAAAAGCTCTCGATGATCAAATCGTAATAGCCCCGGCAAATTTTACCCACAAACTACAAAGGGGAAATTTTTTTTATCTGGGGGGTAAGCTTTTGGAGAAAAAAATTTTCCCTGGGTAGAAAAAAATACTACAGATTTGGGAAACAGCATGCCCCAAATTTTTGTCTAAAAAAACCAAAAAATTTTAAATTTTACAAATTTTTTTTTTTCAAAAATTTTTCCCCCTGATAAATTTAAATTTAGTTTTTCCTTCGGTTTTTCCCTTTTGATTTCCCCTAAAAATTTTAAAGGGGAAAATTTTTATTTTTTTTTGTTCTAATTAAAAAAAAGTGCTATCCCCCCCATCGCCGGTGCCTTTAAAGGCAATTTCGAAAAAAGAAGAGATGAAAAGATTTTATGTATTACTGAGGGGATATGGGGGAAACAAATAAGAGAGAATTACCCAAAAAATTAATTTCCCAAGGGTTTAAAATATAAAACATCTTACAGAACTGACAAATACTTTACACGGCTAGATAGCAATGAATGTGAAAAGAATTTAATTTCACCACTAATTATTGTGTAAAACAAGTGGCGTAATAAAAATCTAGGTATAATATGTAGTGTCAGCTAGATATGTTGTACTCACTAAAAATTTTGTAAAGTCTGCGGTGCTAAGTCCACTCAATCGTCCGGTTCCTTCAAGGGACGTTCACGCAGCTAGCCGGGACAGCAGGAGGAGCAGGTTTTGATAGATGCCGGGGGAAGTAACCGTCCTCTTGGTCCGGCCACACAATAGCAGTTCTCATCCGTGTCCTCTTGATAACTGCTTCGTCCGTCCTCTCATGGCGCTTGATTATGCAGGGGATGCGAAGTAGTTTTGTCTCTCCACAGAGTAGTTATTCTTTTATGGTTGATAATTCTTGTTGTAAAAGTATGAATATACGTGTGAATGAACAGTGGTAGCTACAAGGACAGAGATGCTGATTCACGATATTCACCGCGAGGTCGTCTGACGTCAGCAAAAACAATCTTCCTCTCTCTCTCTCTTGACTTCAGCTTGTCTACCAAGCTTTGTTCACTTCCTCAGTGTTTGTTTCACAGTATATCGTCTATTTCACTCTCCCCACTTCTCGTTAATTATATAAAGGTATTTAACGTTACCGCTGCCACCATTAATATGTTACCCTTTTCTATCTTGTTGTTTAAGGGTAACAGGGTTCAATCCATTAACATACAGCGTGTATGATCTGTAGGGATTGATTGCCAGGGTGTGGTATGGGTAATATAAAGTAGTGGAGCGGTTTCTTTTTAGGCTTGTTAATATATAAGTACCAGTAACGTGGAATACAATATACAGTTATGTAAAATATGTACAATGTGAGGAATAGCGACTAGTCACGGGTTCCATCGGCTAAGGAACTTAAGTCTTAAGACAGGCCTGAACCATTCAGTAGTCTTAAGACAGGCCTGAACCATTCAGTGAAAACAGCGTGTAACCCACCGGTTACTCAGAGGGAACGTGTAAGTGAGTGAAGCGTTGCCCTCTCTTTTTTCCTTTTTTTGTCCGTTCGACGTCTTATATAGGGAGTTTTCCTTAGTTGACTTTGTTGCTTCCACATTCTTGTATTGTCTCCCCTTTTGGTGAGTGGTAATCAGGTGCAGGCGTGTGGTGATGAAACACAAGCCTAGACACAATTGTTTACACTTCCAGGATGTTTATCATCTGCGACATGCGGAAATCAGTGTGTTGTTTTCCCTCTGTCTGTGCCACAGTGCTTCCTGGTCAATAGCATACTACTCCCCTGGCCACTATCTGGTAACAAAGGAATATACATATTATATATATATATATATATATATATATATATATATATATATATATATATATATTTTATATAATATATATATATATATATATATATATTATATATATATTATATATATATATATATATATATATATACACGTACATATATCTCCTCTACCTATTCAGTACCCTAATAGATATCAGCTTGGAGT
>JACEEZ010013303.1:20000-22500 GCA_016584305.1 Chionoecetes opilio
AAGGGCAAGTTGAAAAATTTGATAACACACGTTTCCCAAATTTACCAAAAAATTAAAAAGAAAAAAAGAAACGGCTTTAAGGACCCAAATTCTGAGGCAAAAAAGACATACTACCAACCCAAAAAGTTCCCCCCTCAAAGTAAAGGGAAATCAGCACAGAAAGTGGAATAATATCGAGGTGGCCCTATACCGGCCATATACCTAACCAAAAATCCCCACAACTAAACACTAAAGATGAGGGTTTAAAGCCAAAGGGGGAGGAATTTTAAAAAACTTTTTTTTCTAACGTAGGGGAAAAAAAACTTTTGAGAAGGGGCAAAAATTATTTTACTAACAATGATACTAACCCGGGTAAGATAATGCGGTTTAAAAAATAATTTTTCCCCCTTTTTCCGAGGGCCCCAAACCAAATTTATTTATTAAATGGGATTTATCACAATATCCAAAAATAAAAGGGGACCAAAAACTTAGGTTAACGATGGGGATTTTCCCCAAGTTTTATAAAAAAGAAGCCTCTTAATCAAAGGGTTTTTTACCTAACTTGTAAAATTTTAACAAAAAAAACCCCCTCAATCGCTACAAAGGGAGATTTCCCAATCCCTGGAAACAAAGTGTTTTTTTGTCCCTATCTTTTTTAAAAGGGGGGGATAGTAATAAAGACCCCTAATTACAAAACCTTATCCCCCTCCTTCCTGTGTTTTTCAAAAGGTTTTTGAAAAATTGGGGCTAAAAAACTTTCCGACCCCCCTAGAAAAGAATAAATTTTCCTTTTTTGACACTCAACATGGATTTCAGGGGCCCAAAAATTTTCCCCAGAAACTGCTTCCAAAAGTAGTAACCCCATTATTAGTAAACCCATAATAAGGGGGAAACTATGGGTAACTTTGGGGTGACATGTCCCAAAAGGGATTCGACCGTTTTAAACACGGGCATTCTACTGCAAGTCCTTAAAGGGAAAGTATTGGGCCCCTTTTCTGGATCCAAGGGTTTTTCTGTCTAAAAAACCCAATCTCCACTAAAAAAAAACAAAAAATCATCCAAATCTATAAGGGAACCCTAAAGGAGTTCCCCACAAAGGCCTTTTCCTTTGGGCCCTTTTTCTTTTTTTTTGTATTTGTTAATGAAAAAATCTCGGAGTAAGTAAAAAGATTTTTGTTTTAGAGGGGGGGGGGCATAAACGATACACAGTTTATCCACAGTGGCAAAAATCAATAACTAGACCAACTTTAAACACCATAGCTAAAGTAACGCTGTTTGATGCCAAGACTTACTTCCTAAAAAATTTGGGCCCCTTTTGTAAATTCTAAAAAAACTCAATTTTTTATTTATTGGAGGGACGGCAATTTTTTTATCGCCCTTCCAAAGATAGGGCCATCAACTTTAACGGTAATAAAAATAATAATAACCAAGCATGTCCCAAAAAAATTGGGTTTTTCCCTTTTACAATACATTACCCTTCGACACACACATACACCAACTCCTAAAAAAAAAGTAACAAGGGGTATTAAAAGTTCATAAATAGATTGAAAAAACTTTTTTTTGTTCCCAAAGGGCAACCAAGTGGGTTGTTATACATACACCAAATGTTTAAAAGTCCCAATTTAAATTTTTACGGGGGCTAAAAATATGGGGCAACACCAAAGGGAAACCCCTGCAGCCCAAAATACAAAAACTCAAAAACCCTTTGCTGCCAAAGTGGCTGCTGGGGGTTTTCCAAAAAGACGCGAAAAAAACCCGTGCGACTTTTTTCCTGTGATACAAAACTTAAGTGGGTAAAGATGAAAGAAAAGGGGAAAAAATTTGGGTCAATGCATGATGGTGTATAAAATAAACCCCTAAGTTTTTTATCCTGAGGTTTGGGTCCCTTTAAAACCCTTGTAACAAAAGATAAATTACTGCATAACAAGACCAAAAACGAAACCCTAATTTTTTCCAAAGAGTTTTAAAACCAAAAATTTGGGGCCCGTTTTTTTTTTAGTAAGTGGGACCGGAAGGCATGGGAAAAAAGCTCCCTTCTTTAAAAAATAAAAGAAACTCCCGGGCACTCACAAATTTCAAAAAAACCTTAACTACTTTTCGCTCTTCAAGGGGGCCTTTGCTAAGAATGGGTTTAAAAAATCATAATTATTTATACACTATGCTTTAATTTTGTATAAAACATTTGTAATTTTTTTCTTTTATTAAATAACCCCTTCGCCCCGTGTTTAAATAAAATTTTTTTTCCCCCATGTATAAAAGTTAATTTTTTTTGTAAGTAAAAAAAAGAAAAAGGGGCCATTTTACATTAGGGAAAAAAGCATTCCTTATTCTTTATTTTTGAAATTTTCCCTCTCCTCTCCCCTCGCTTTTCCCTTTTCCCTTTGAGCCCCATTTTCCTCCCCAGGAAACCCCTTTTCCTCTCTTCCTCCCCCTCTCTCCATCTCCCTTTTCGTCTCCCTTTTTCTTTCTCTTTTCCCGCCCCCCCCCCCCCTCTTTTCCTCTTTTTTCTCTCTTCCCCTTT
>JACEEZ010013303.1:27500-37728 GCA_016584305.1 Chionoecetes opilio
GTGACCACCATCGGGATTTAAGGTACCAGGGGTCACTGCTGCAGGAGGCATTGAAGTGTACGGCGTCCTACATGGAAAGTACACAATCCGCAGTGGATTGAACGGAGCTGGGGCCTGATTGACTGCTGCCTCCCAAGAAAGCGCCAGGCAAGGCTGCCGCACCACCCTTGAACCTCCACACTGTGTTCACACCATTACAAAACACGCATAACATGACCAATCTATCAAGCACTAAACCTACCCCCACAAACTAGTAGTAGTTAGCCATAGATTACAGCTTTCAACTTTCCTCACAAATTCCATGCAGTTTTTCTATACTGCATGGTATCACTTCATTTCCGGCCAGCTTCGGCTGGAGGGATGGGTGGGTGGGGAGGAGCCTTCTACTTTCCTATCCTTTCTCTCTTATCATCTAGTTAGTGTAGTGCAGTTAAAGCAAACAGCCTTGTAAGGACCTATCGGTCTGTTGCTGTTTGTGTTTCCTTTGTAATCCTTTGTAATCCTCTTCCTCCTCGAGTATGAAGTATGAAGAAAAAATTGCAAAGGAATCCAAATCAAACCCGAAAAGGTTCTTTCAATACGTCCGAAGTAAGAAAAACGTCAAAACAAGTATTGAGCCACTGAAAGATATGAATAACATCTTGGTAAATTATAATAAGAGCATGGCATTCGTACTCAATGAATACTTTAATGCGATATTTATTAAAGAAGACGAAGCTCCATTACCAGAACCAGTAACCATATATGCGAGACTCGAAAGGGATAGATTGGAAATAGGAGAGATAACAGTAGATGAAATATCAAAGTATTTGCAGAAAATTGACCCAGCAAAATCCGTGGGGGTGGACGAAATTTCGCCGCGATTACTTCGCGAATGTCACAGTCAACTTTCGCTCCCATTAAAGATTATTCTCAATTTAAAAAGGTTTTAAAAAATGTTTTCCAGTATGTGGAAATTTTTCTAAGGGGACACCCCTTTTAAGAAAAGGGGGTTGAGCCTAGCAAATAATTTTCGCCTAATTTGGGTAAACGGGTCTGTGTTGTTTAAAATATTTTGGAAAAAATTGCAAATATAAAAAAGTGTCTTTTCCCCGATTAAAAAAACAAAAATTTTCAAACCCCAGGTGGATTTCAAAATAAAAGATCCTGCTTAACAAAAACCCACTCCCATTTTTTTTAAAAGTCATTTAATTTAAACTAGGGCGGTAAAACCCCCGGATGTAAAATCCCCTTTATTTTCAGAAAAACCCTTTTGTACAGTTTTCCCCCTTTAAACGAAATGGGTTTACCCAAACTAAGGGGGACATGGTTAGGGGAGCAATTATGTTTTATGGGGTTGGCGTTGGGTTTCAAAAATAAAAAAAAACGGGTAGTAATAAAAGGGAAGGTATCTGTTGGGGTTTGAAATTTCTAGTGGGGTGGCCTCAGGGGTCGGTTTTTGGGTCCTACTCTTTTTTGATATATACAATGATCTGGACTGAGGCCTTGTATCTTTAAAAAATCGAAATTTGCGATGACAACCAAAATAGGGGGCAAAGCTCTACTAGAGAAAAATTTTTAACTCATACAAAATGATCTCGACAAACTATCAAATTGGAAATGATAAATGGCTATTTTCAAAATTTAATTCCGATAAATTAAAGTAAACATAAGGGAACGGGTAAAACCCCAAATATAAATAAACCCAAAAAGGGAAAAAAAATCGTTAACTGAAATACCGCAGGAAAAGGATTTAGGTGTCATCATCAGAAAAGGTCTGAAAACCAGTCTGCATTGCCAGCTGGCCCGCAAAAAAGGCAAAAATTGTTGGGCCCCTTTTTTAAAAAGGGAAATTTGAACATAAAAAAACCGAAAATAGTTACACCCTTTACACGTCCTTGGTTAAGGGCCCCCCTTGGAATTGCCCTTTAATTCGGGTCGCCCTGTTTTGTAAAATCAAGCCAAATTTGGGAAAAGGGGCAAAGAAAAAAAAGCAACCAAACAAAACCTCTCTGCAAATTCATTTATTAAGAGAGACTGCGGAAAATTTATTTGGTTTTTCCTTAAAAAGGAAACGAAGAATCCCTGGGGACTTGATAGAAACCTTTAAAAATCCTAAAAAAGGGTTTGATGTTTATTTTAAACAAAAGGAAAACCCATTTCGAGCTTTTTAACTAAGTGACAAAAAGAAAAAACCCGGTTTTTTAAAATAAACGGTCAACCCTTTTTTCAGGGGTTCCCTAAAAATTATTTTAATGTTAGGTTTTTTTATATGAAAAAATTTTCCAGAAAATGTTGCGGAGCCCCGCACAATAACACATTTAAAAAAAAAAGGGGTTGACGCGCAAAATGTAAAATGAATGGGTTTTGATATGCGAAATTTGTAAACTAGTCCCCCCCCATCGGGGTTTGCTGTTTTGGGGGTTTTTGGGGTTGTAGTTATATTTTTTAAATCCTATCATTCTGCCCTATAAAACCTTTTCCCTGTTCCTATCCCCTTTTAAGGACATGGTATCATTTTTAATTTTTTTCTTTTCAAAATAGTTTTATAGTTAGTAGTTGTTGTTCGGCAATACCCCGCTATGACCAAAAGGTCCCCCCTGGTGTCTGGTTTTTCCCATGTAATCCCATGTAATCCTCCTCCTCCCTTCCTCAGTTTGGGGTCAACACCCAAAAATAAAAAATTTATTATCTGAAAAACCATTCCCGGGTATAAGAAAATTTCCCAAATTGTCGTACACATAAAGCAGGTGGAGGGGTCATTTTACATTAAAGATAATTTGCAAGCAATCGAAATCGATAGTGTAAATAAAGATCATTATGACTCAGCCTACGCAAAGATTAAGCTAACGGTAATTGCTAACTATTGGGACAATATATCGTCCTTTCCCAAATCAAATGGGAAGTAGATTGCCTCCTGTATGACGAGATAAAATCATTTGTCAAACAATAATAACGCTATAATTTTTGTGGGAGATCTTAACCTACCTCGTATAAACTGGAAAATAATTCTGCTGATAGAGAAGGTATGCGATTGCTGGTATGGTAAACGAAGTATATTTAAATCAGGTGTTTTCCCTGAGCCTACAAGGGATAATAGTATCCTAGATTTATTTTTCACTACCCACAATGATCTGATCGATTACTGCGGATAGGTGAACCCTTTGGCAAACAGTGATCACAGGTTAATCAAGTGCGTCAAAAAATTGCAATTTAGACATCCAGAAAATCGGTTATTAGCCCCCCAATTATAATAAAGCAGATTTACGAAGATCGCCAGGGTACTAAGCGAAGTTGATTGGATTGACCTACTAAATGGTAATACGCCGAAAAATGTTTTAATGTATTCACAATAAACTCAATCGGTGGTTGAAAACATGTCCCATGGTAAGAAAAACGTTTGAATAACATAAAACAGCCCTTTTGGGATACTAATGAGGTTCAAAAAATCATGGCATTAAGCGCCGAGCATATAAAGTTTACAAGCGATCAAAAGCGGACTGCAATTCTAGAAAATACAATGACGTAAAACGTCTTTTGCAAAGGATTAATTAAGTCTAAAAAGCGCGGTATGAAAAAAAAAAATTGCAAAGGAATCCAAATCAACCCGAAAGGTTCTCCCAATACCATTCGAAGAAAGGGAAAAAAAACATCAAAAAAAGTATTGAGCCACTGAAAGATAAGAATAACACTTGGTAAATGATAATAAGAGTAGGGGCGCTCGTACTCAATGATTACTTTAATGCGGTATTTATTAAAGAAGACGAAGCTCCATTACCAGAACCAGTAAACATGTATGCGGGACTAGAAAGTGATAGATTGGTAAAGGAGAGATAACAGTAGACGAATATCAAAGTTTTTTGCAGAAATTTGACCCAGCAAAATCCGTGGGGATGGACGAAATCTCCCCGCGATTACTTCGCAAAAATGCACAGTCAACTTTCGCTCTCATTAAAGATTATTCCTCAATAAATGGTAATGGACAAAAATTTTTCCCTAGTATGTGGAAATTAGCTAATTTTTACACCGATATTCAAGAAGGGGTAAAGCCTCGCAAGTAATTATCGCCTAATTAGTTTTAATGTCTGTGATTGTTAAATATTTGAGAAAAATATCGCCGGATAAAATAGTGTCTTTTCTCGATGAAAATAATCAATACTAAACTCCAGCAGGACTTCGAAATAAAGAGACCCTGCTTAACAAACCTACTCGATATTTTTAATGTCATTTATTCAAACTGGGACCTAAATTCCATCGGAAAATAAATACCTTGATTTTCAGAAAGCCTTCGATAAAAGTTCCCAATAAGCGACTTTGACCAAGCTAAGAGTACATGGCTTAGGAGGGCAATTATGTTCATGGATTGGCGATTGGCTTTCAAATCGTAAACAAAGGGTAGTAATAAATGTCGAGGCATCTCATTGGTTAGAGTTACTTGTGGGCCTCAGGGCTCGGTCTTGGGTCACTCTTTTTCTGATATATATCATGATCTGGACTGGGACTTGTACTAAAATATCAAAATTTGCAGATGACACCAAATTAGGCGGGAAAGCATATACTAGAGAAACTGCAAACTCATGCAACGTGATCTCGACAAACTAGCAATTGGAGGATAAATGGCTATTTAAAAATTTAATTCCGATATATGTAAAGTAATGCTATAAGCAAAGATAACCGCAAATATAACTATCAAATAAAAATAAATCGTTAACTGAAGTACAGCAGGAAAAATTTAAGTGTCATCATCATAATTAACTTAAAACCAGTCCCCCATGCCTACGCCAGTAAAAAGGCGAAATGATGTTGGCTTCATTAAACACCAAAAAATTTGAACATAAAACTCCCCGGGAAAGGGTTAGGGCGACAACCCAAAAAAATACCAAAAGGTCCTGGGTTAGGCTTTTTTCCGCGTAGAATTGCGTTAACNAAAAAAAAGGGGAAAATTTAGAACTGTAAAACTAGGATTGCATTAATGCGTTTGCGGTATGCGAAAATATAGAACACATGGAAATGTACACGGGTGTCTCCATTAGCACGTTAGTGTTATGCGTTACGCGTTAATCGCTTTGACGTTACGTCGTTAACTCTGACGTTGATCATCAATGTAGCGATAGGCTTTTTAGACCCTTTTAATGCAAACGCATACTGCAAACACATGCGCGCAACGCAATAACATTAATAAAGTTCTAGCCTACCCTCTCAAAGGCGCTGCTGGTGTAGTGGTATCATGCAAGATTCCCATTCTTGTGACCCGGGTTCGATTCCCGGGCAGCGCAATACTCCAAAGGTACCTTTTTTTATTGTGTACGGTGGATACTACTTATTGTTTAATAATTTAGATTTTTTTTTCTCTCTCTCCCAGTGTTGCTTGAAAATATCTAAAAACATCTTGGAAGTTTAAATTAGGACGTGGAGATGCGATTGATAGGTTTGTTGATATCAACATTATCTTCATTATCATCATTTCTGGTATCATTATCACTATGAACATCATTACCATTCTTCTTATTTGCTTATTTGTGTTGTTAATATAGTTTTTATCAATACTAGGATCATAATCATCGATAATTTTAATGTTTGTTACTGTTATCATTATTACCATTAGTATCATAATTACTATAGTGTCATTATTACTACAATAAATACTATTGAATTATCACTAATACCACTGCTACAAGAATAACCACTACAACAACTACCACCACCATTACTCCTGCACCCTACTGGACACGGGCATGATAAGGCGCGTGTCCACACAGTACATTCCAGGCTTGTCGTGAAGTAACCCCGACAACTGACATGGGCGGAAACTTCTGCCTCGCTAACTTTGCTGCTTCGACCAAACAAAAAGCCTCTTATTCTTGCACACTAAATGCCCGGTGTGTGTGTATGTGTGTGTGTGTGTGTGTGTGTGTGTGTGTGTGTGTGTGTGTGTGTGTGTGTTGTGTGTGTGTGTGTGGTGTGTTGTGTGTGTGTGTGTGTGTGTGTGTGTGTGTGTGTGTGTGTGTGTGTGTGTGTGTGTGTGTGTGTGTGTGTGTGTGTGTGTGTGTGTGTGTGTGTGTGTGTGTAAGTGTGTATGTGTCTGTGTGTGTGTGTGTGTGTGTCTGTGTGTGTGTGTGTGTCTTGAGTGTGTATGTTGCTGTAGTAGTAGTAGTATAGTAGTAGTAGTAGTAGTAGTAGTAGTAGTAATAGTGTAGTAGTAGTAGTAGTTGTAGTAGTAGTAGTAGTAGTAGTAGTAGTAGTAGTAGTAGTATATTGGTAGGATACACGAAGGTGATAGCTTTGTTAAAAGTACTTAACCTTCCAGTGTTATTCTGTCATAAGATCAAAAACTTTTATCTCGCAAGCAAATATTTTATAAAGCAGGAACTAAAAATTATTATTTAACTTGAGAGTTCATTATTTCTTATTTGTTCTTTCATTTCTCTTTTATTTTCAATCTTATCTATTTCGTTCGCCTCCCTTCAAACTTCTCTCTTCTCTCTCTTTCACCCCTTCTTCTACTTCATATCTTCCCTCCCCCCTTCTTCTCCCATTAATGACAGGAGAATGTTACCACCACCACTACCACAATCATCACTATCATCACCACCACTCATTTCATTTCCCATCTGCCGCCCGACACGCAAACAAGAGTGACATGAGCAGTGTGAGGGCTGAGGGCATGATAAGGGGTCATGTCTCCTCATTTATTCGTCTCTTTTAGCAAACTGTGGAATGAGGGAAGTGCGTATGTTGCTATTTTCTTTGTTCTGTATACCTAGTTCTAATTTTGTTCATGTTTATGTAAATTTTGGAGTTTTAATTTTTTAGATTTTGTCATATTATGTCGCTTTCTTTTGATTTTCTTTTCCCTCTGCTTTTTCCTACCGTCTATTCCTTTGCAAAATTTTGAATATTTTGCTATTGTTTTCATTCTTCTGATGTACTTTTCCCTCTTCGTGTTTTACCCACAAACATTATTAGAAATCTTGTGAATGTACAACTGCATACTGATTTATTTATTCATTATTCTCTCTTCTTAATGCTTGTCATCTTAAATCTGTTGATGTTATTGTTATTCATATTTTTATGCTTCTCTCTTTTTCGTTCATTAAATCAAATGCGTTGTCGCGTCCTCTGATACATTTCAAATTTTTTTTTTTTTTTTTTTTAAACTTAATACATTGAAAAACAAAAGGGGATTTGATGTGCTAAAGTCCTGGCTGGGACGCCAAGGACTATCTCTAGCAGTATTATATTTTATTCATGACAATAATTATACAAATAATATGGAAAAAGTACAGCAATTCTCTACTATAAACTAATACTGATACATGAGTGATTAAGAAATTATACTAACAACTATACGCTAATACACATAATATAAAGAAAGTATACTAATACATGTTATCATGTATTGATATGTAACTATTCTTCCTTCATTACTTCCTTCATCATTCACTTTATTCATCACCGACAATGTTTACTTTGCTACTCGCGGCCACTCATTTACATCCATCTATTCTTTACCATTCATTTATCCTCATCTACAAGACGTTCGTTCATTATCCTTTCACCATTTATTGGTAAGTGAAGAAAGGGAAGGGAGGGAAGGAAGGGAAGGAGAGAGAGGAGAAAGGAAGGGAAGGAGAGTGAGAGGAGAAAGGAAGGGAAGGAAGGAAGGAAGGGGAGGGAAGAGAGAGAGGCAAGGGAAAGGACTGGTATTCACGCCAGTTATTGCTTTGGTTCCGAGAGATTAACTTTTTTTCATTGTTTCGTTTTGGCAACCATCGCGCGGGAGACATACGAGGCAAGGAGAGAGTAAGGAGGAGGGAAGGAAGGAGGAGAGGGGGTAGAGGCGATGGGAGGGAATAACACTGAAAGAGGGGAAAGGAGAGGGAGAGGGAAGGGGAGAGGAAGGAGAAGGATAACACAGATCTATCTAGCAGAAAACTTTATCGGATGTGTCGTTTTTAGGGGACGTCCTTCCTTGCCTCTCCCAATAAAGAAAATGTCTGTGTGTGCTTTGTGACCGGAACGCTGTAAGAAAAAGTTACTCAAATTGTCCCATCGAATTGTTTTTGAAGAGAGGAGCTTTGTCTTCCTGACGTCAGTTGGTTTACGGAGCGCTTCTTCTCCTCTCCTCCTTCCTTCCCACACAAATCGGTAAGACAAGAGGGGAAGAGAGGAAAAGGCGGAGATGAAAAGATATTACGAGCTCGAGGATTACTTCAATGCGAAAAAGAGAAGACAGACGCGAATAAAAGGGAGAAATTAAACAAAGAGAAGAAATATGAACGCTTGAGAGTTTAGAAGAGAGAGAGAGAGAGAGAGAGAGAGAGAGAGAGAGAGAGAGAGAGAGAGAGAGAGAGAGAGAGAGAGAGAGAGAGAGAGAGAGAGAGAGAGAGAGAGAGAGAGAGAGAGAGAGAGAGAGATAATCACAACGATGCGTAATGTGGTAAAAGATGAGATGTGATGTGATGATTGGAAAGGGTTATTAGGAAATAGAAAGGAGGAAAGGAAAGATAGAAAAGACCATGAGAATGGAAGAAGAAGGAAGGGAGAAGATAAAAGAAGAATCGCCAACCCGATGATCTTGATTCAATCACCGAAAACCTGATCTTTGGCCGGATATTAAGAGCTACTCCCCTCCAAGAGTTCCCTCGATACCTTGCCTTCCCTCCCTCCTCTGGGCTGCCCGGAGGTATATTCCCGTTTTCTGAAAGAGTGTGTGGCATTTTACTCCTGAACACGTCATGTTAGGTTACGTTAGGTTACGGTTAAGGTAGGGTAGGATTTACTGGACACAACTAGGTAAGTTTGTGTAGGAATCACAATGAGGGTATTTTCGAGAAAATCCTATGGTTAGTTTTGGAGCTATAGCCAAGCATCTTCACGTGGAAACCACATACTCCCATAGAGAACGGGAATATGCTGCCTGGAGCCACCTGTTATACGTCCACGCCCTCACTCCACATCCAGAAGACTGCCGCAGGAACTGACTGACGCGTGCAATGACTGACTGACTGACTGACAGACACGTGCAATGACTGAGTGACAACACGTACATTGACTGATTGACTGACTGACTGACAGACACGTGAAATGACTGACTGACTGACTGACAGACACGTGCAATGACTGACTGAATTGATTGCATGAGCAAACTAAACGAGTGAGTCTTAAAAGGTGACTGTACAGATAATCACACATACAAACATACAAACAGACACATACACATTCATGCATAAAATAATAAAGAAATCGAGGCAAAGGACCTCCACAGTGCCTCTACCAAGCCATTCTCTGCCGTATAATAAACCAGTAAGACGCCTTAATCGGCGAAGGACGAGCGAGCCCGTAGAAACCCGCCGCACGTGCGCACGTTAGGCGTCACCCGGAGTTTACCTGTGTGACATTTTTGTGTGGTCTCAAACCACACACAAAATTTCAACTTAGTCGGTACAACCGTTTCTCAGCTATAGCAAGATAACGTTGCCTGACACCCCTCACGCGGCACGCGTCACGCGCCATTTTGTCCCCTCACGTGAGACAAAACATGTCAAGCACAAAAGGGATTGAATGAGGCTATCAGATGGCGAAGACCGCTTGTCAATCGGAAGCGGGATTCCAAAGATATAAGCTCCTGAAGAGCGTGACGGTCGGTCGGGCTGGGTCGGTCGGTCAGGTCGGGTCGGCCGCTTAAATGAGAAAGATCCAGTATCCTGTGAAGACTCGCGAGCGTCTACGAGCGAGTAACTACAACGTAACTACGTTACGAACAAGCTCGTAAACACGGACGGACCCGCCTCAGCTCTCAGGGCGAGGGCGAGGTAAGGTATCTTATAAGATAAGATACTTTGATCCTATATAGACACTTTGCAGTACCAACTACAAGGTTATTGATTATACAAAGCGCCACCACGCCAGGACGAACTTGGTGGACTCGAACCGCTGACCGAATGCGCAGGAACGCTGCACACGCGAACTCACGACTCTACCAACCATGCCACCCTGACGGGTGGGCGAGGTGTAGGTTGCTGGCCCTGGCGGGATTCTGTTAACTACGTAAAGTGCCTCAACACATATTTTACTGCTCAAACTCGCTTGTTTTATATCTTCGAACGTAAGGCTGAGCGCAAGGGTCACGTTGGGTATGTTCTCTCTCTCTCTCTCTCTTCTCTCTCTCTCTCTCTCCTCTCTCTCTCTCCTGCTCTCCTTTTCCTCTCCTCTCCCCTCTTCTCTCTTCCTCTCTCTCTCTCCCTTT
>JACEEZ010013303.1:48101-68101 GCA_016584305.1 Chionoecetes opilio
TGGTGTGTCTGTCTGTGTGTCCGCGATAGGTGCCGCCCCCAGTGCCCCAATCCCATCATATGGCACCTTTTTGGAACCGGGTCGACCAGGGGCACATTTGAAGCCCACTTATGAGATGATCCGATCATTTATATTTTTTTTTAATAATTTTAGTAGCCTACTAGCGAGAATTGTGAAAAAAAAGTGGGTTGCGAGAATTGAGGAAACCTTGATGTAGGGTGATGGGTAATGGGTGAGTGAATGGGTGGGGTGATGAGTAATGGGCGTGGGGTGATGGGTGAGTGAATGGGTGGGAGGTGTTGGGTTGGGGGTGATTGGTGATGGGTGAGGGTATAGGTGGGGGGTGATGGGTAATGGGTGAGTGAATGGGTGTGTGGTGATGGGTACTGGGTGAGTGAATGAGTGGGGGGTGATGGGTAATGGGTGAGTGAATGTGTGGGGGGTGATGGGTAATGGGTGAGTGAATGGGTTGGGGGTGATGTGAATGGGTTGGCGTTAATACATACATTTCTACATCCATGATTTCAGGAAAGTTAGAAGGGGCTATCTGGAGAGTCTGTTTGGCCCACCAATAGCCCTCCGCAGGAACTAGCCAAAAAGTCCGCCCGGAGGGCGGCTTTGCGGCTAGTATATACATATATTTCATCACCGAATTTTATGCATGGTTAAGGTTAAGGTAAGGTTAGGTATACTTTGTGGTTAAGGTTAGGTTATATTTCATTAAAACCTATAAGGTTAGGTTAGGTATACTTAGTGGTTAAGGTTAGGTTAGGTTTCATCTATAATAATATAAGCGAAAGTGTGTGTGTGTGTGTGTGTGTGTGTGTGTGTGTGTGTGTGTGTGTGTGTGTGTGTGTGTGTGTGTGTGTGTGTGGGGTTGTGTGTGTGTGTGTGCTGGTGTGTGTCTGTCTGTCGTGTTCCGCGATAGGTGCCGCCCCAGTGCCCCAATTCCCACATATGGCAACAGTTTTGATATCGGGTTCGACAAGGGGCCAGTTTAAACCACGTTGAGATGATCCGACACTTTTATTTTTTATATTTTTTTTTGTAGCTATTAGCGAGAATGTGTGAAAAAAGTGGGTGCGAGAATTGAGGAAACCTTGATGTAGGGTGATGGGTAATGGGTGAGGAAATGGGTGGGGTGATGGGTAATGGGTGTGGGGTGATGGGTGAGGGAATGGGTGGGGGGTGATGGGTTGGGGGTGATGGGTGATGGGTGAGGGAATAAGTGGGGGGTGATGGGTAATGGGTGAGTGAATGGGTGTGTGGTGATGGGTAATGGGTGAGTGAATGTGTGGGTGGTGATGGGTAATGGGTGAGTGAATGGGTGGGGGGTGATGTGAATGGTTTGGCGTTAATACCTACATTTCTACATCCATGATTTCAGGAAAGTTAGAAGGGGCTATCTGGAGAGTCTGTGTTTGTTGGGCCGAAGGCCCACCAATAGCCCTCCGCAGGAGCTAGCCAAAAAGTCCGCCCGGAGGGCGGCTTTGCGCCTAATATCATAATAAAACTTGTGATATTTTGTAATATGAATACCTTGAGCCAAGTTCTGTTTGCCTAGGTAATGCTTTCATTATTTGTTAACATAATTATAATGATTAAAATATTTGAAATAAATGTCATGCTAATTAAGTGCGTAATAAAACAAAGCAGCAGCAATTTCAAAAGAAATACTATTTAATTATAGTATGAAATAACGTAACAGGTTTCAGCATAAATAGCATAGTTAATCAACAACTTTCTGAAGACGTCAAGCAATAGAAAATGGTTACTAGCATGTTACTTCTATGGTATTGTCCAGAATATGCTTTCGTGTAACGTGCTCCATTTATTTCATAGGTTTTAGTTAGGGAGAGAGAGAGAGAGAGAGAGAGAGAGAGAGAGAGAGAGAGAGAGAGAGAGAGAGAGAGAGAGAGAGAGAGAGAGAGAGAGAGAGAGAGAGAGAGAGAGAGAGAGAGAGAGAGAGAGAGAGAGAGATAAAGGATAAGGGATGATAAGGGACAATCGGGGTTAAGGGATAATTGGGGGAGAGATAAGACAGCATCCCTCTTTCCCTCCCTCCCTCAGATTTGCATATTGGGCCACCCCATCATCTATTCCCTGGGGCATATTGCTCAACTCTATGCGAGTACTTGGTTTCAGAGTGAAAACGCTTCCCTGTTGCTCCAAAACTAACTATAGCATTTTCTCGAAATACCCTCATTGTGATTCTCTCACAAAGTTACCTTATGAGTCCAGGAATCCTATCCTACCGTAACCAAACGTAACCTAACCAGACGTGTTCAAGAGTAAACGCGACATACTGTTCTAGAAAACGGGAATATGTTTCCCGGGGTGTAATGCACATAAATACCACCGGAACCACTAAGCAAGGAAAAATTATCTTGGCCTAGTTGGTTAAGGCGCCAAGTTGGGTGCAAATCTGGTGATTGCGACCGTTCGAATCCTCGCCGGGGCAAGGATAAAGGAAATTATTTATTTCCGAATTATGATTACCAGCCTAATTCCAATGTCTGTTGTTGCCCAGGGCAATATGAAACCTCTGTCGGGTCTAGCATTAAGCCATTACCCCCATAGACACATCACCTGGTTCCATAATACAGCCACATGCAAGTCTCTGTCAAACAGGGTTTAATGCACCACCCCCCTTTGACCAAGACTGCCGGCAGGATTGATAAGCAAAGAACAGTATAACGTGATGGCAAGGACGGTGAAGAATTAACTCGAGTTGCTAGGAACAATTATGAGATTAAAGTAGCAGGACAGGCGAAAAATTACGAAAAAAGGGTTCTATCAGGTATATAAAACCAAGACAAGGGAATTAGTTGGGCCGTTAATGTCAGGACAGGTTGAGGTCTTAAATACGGTTGAGGATTTGTGTAAAAGTCTAAATGATTATTTCTTTAGTGTTTTTACAGAGGAGGATACACAGACGATACCTGATAATGAACAGATGTTCAAAGCAAGCGATGAGGAGAAATTCAAATATATGGTGATAACTAGGGAAATGGTGGCAGCAGGTAAAGATAAAATGAAGAATTTTAAATCGCCAGGACCAGATGAAGTGTATCCCAGGGTATTAAAGGAAGGCAAGGAGGTTGTTAGTGAGTCGTTAGTGCACATTTTTAGGAAATCGGTTGAGATAGGCAATGTGCCATTATTGTGGAGGAAAGGAAATGTTGTTCCCATATTAAAGAAGGGAGACAGAGGAATAAATTCAAATTATCGACCCGTAAGTCTAACGTCAGTGGTGGGAAAATTATTGGAATATATTATTGCAAAAACCATTAGAGAGCACTTAGATAAACATACTTTGATCAATGATTCACAACATGGATTCACCAAGGGTAGGTCATGTCTCACTAATTTATTGAGTTTTTATAGGAAAGTTTATGAGACGGCAGATAATGATAAGGATTATGATATAATATATCTGGACTTTAGTAAGGCATTTGACAAAGTACCACACGAGCGACTCTTAAATAAGGTTAAGGCTCATGGAATAGATGGGAAGGTTCTTCATTGGATCAGAGCTTGGAATCTATTATTGGAAAAACCATTAGAGAGCACTTAGATAAACATACTTTGATCAATGATTCACAACATGTATTCACCAAGGGTAGGTCATGTCTCACTAATTTATTGAGTTTTTATAGGAAAGTTTATGAGACGGCAGATAATGATAAGGATTATGATATAATATATCTGGACTTTAGTAAGGCATTTGACAAAGTGCCACACGAGCGACTCTTAAATAAGGTTAAGGCTCATGGAATAGATGGGAAGGTTCTTCATTGGATCAGAGTTTGGCTAAGTAATAGGCAACAAAGGGTTACAATTAATGGTTCTAAATCTGAATGGGGACTGGTGTCAAGTGCAGTTCCACAAGTGTCGGTTTTGGGTCCATTACTATTTTTGATTTACATCAAAGACTTGGATAGTGGGATTAGCAGTGATATCAGCAAGTTTGCTGATGATACTAAGGTAGGTAGGATTATTGGATCACAGTCTGATGTAAACATATTGCAGGGAGATTTAGATAAACTTAACGAGTGGGCAGTCAGATGGCAGATGGAATTTAATATTGATAAGTGCAGCGTTATGAATGTTGGTAGAAAAACCCCTGATAATAGATACACCATAAGCAATGTATCGCTGATAAGATCAGAAGGTGAAAAAGATCTTGGAGTGAGGGTGAGCCCAGACCTCCGACCTAGGAAACAATGTATTGAGGCCAGAAATAGAGTTAATAGAGTATTAGGATTCATTACCAGAATTGATAGAAGTAGAAGTGCGGAAGCTATTCTAAAGCCTTATCTGGCTCTAGTCAGGCCTCACCTAGACTATGCGGTTCAGTTTTGGTCTCCATATTACAGGATGGATATAGCCTTGCTAGAAACAGTGCAGAGAAGGATGACCAAAAGGATACAAGGGATGCTTAACTTTAGTTATGAGAAGAGATTGAAGTTATTAAAATTACACCCACTCGAGAGACGCAGAGTAAGGGGCGATCTGATAGAAATTTTTAAGTGGATAAATGGATTTAATAAAGGAGAGGTAGGAAAAGTTCTTACTGCTTTTAACCAGGGTAGAACAAGAAGTAACGGATTCAAGCTGGAAAAGCGTAGATTTAGAAAGGAAATAGGGAAAAACTGGTTCACAATTAGGGTTTGAATGAGTGGAATGGTCTCAGTAGACAGGTAGTTAGTGCGGAGTCATTAGGGAACTTTAAAGAGGGGCTGGATAGGTTCATGGATGGGGATGAAAGGTGGATGTAGGTAGTATTAGGTGACAGGAACTACCACGTGTAGGCCTCGCGGCCTCTTGCAGCTTCCTTATTTTCTTAGGTTCAGGAATTCCCCTCAGAATATCTCAACAGCAAGCAAGAGTAAATATAAGAGAGAAGATAAGAAGTAAGCAAGTAAGAAGCAAAACGATCCCCTCCCCTCCGCATCACAGGGGCATGAGACACGGAGCTGCATAAGAGTACAATATTTTGCGGATCTCATCATATCGCGGGAGGGAGCGAGCAGGATGACACAGGATTACTGGATCAGCTTGGCGGGTCAAATTTTCATTCTTGTTCACAGGGTCGCGATGAGTACCTGACAACCGTGTTTTAAGAAGGAATCAGTGATGCTTTGATTACATTAGAACGTGGAGGAGAGAGAGAAGGATGGGAGAGAGAGAGAGAGAGAGAGAGAGAGAGAGGAGGAGAGAGAGAGAGGAGAGAGAGAGGAGAGAGAGATAGAATTTATATAATAGAGGAGAGAGAGAGAGAGAGGAGAAGAGAGAGAGAGAGAGAGAGAGAGAGGAGAGAGAGAGAGAGAGAGAGGAGAGAGAGAGAGAGAGAGAGGAGAGAGAGAGGGGGGGAGAGAGAGAGAGAGAGAGAGAGAGAGAGAGGGGGGGAGGAGCCCATGCACTCATACCAGGAAGAAAAACGAAAGAAGAAATTAGGAAGGGAGGGAGAGAGAGATTGGGAAGGAATTAAAAGTGTTCCTATGTTATGTATGTGTGGTGTGTGTGTGTGTGTGTGTGTGTGTGTGTGTGTGTGTGTGTGTGTGTGTGTGTGTGTGTGTGTGTGTGTGTGTGTGTGTGTGTGGGTGTGTGTTCTCTTTTCTCCTCAACTCAGAGCCCGTAAGGTTATCCCAGCGAAGACTTTTAAGTATTGATTTTTTAAAATTTACATACAAGTTTTACAGGCTTCTACAGCATTAACTTGGACGAGTATTACAAAGTTGACCGATCAAATGTCACCATAAATACCCGGATGTAAATTTTGGGGTTTAAGTGGAATTAATCTAATTAAGTTAAACAGTTTTTCTCTTTCCGTTTCACACCCAGACACACACACACACACACACACACACATACACACACACACACACACACACACACACACACACACACACACACACACACACACACACACACACACACACACACACACACACACACACACACTCACACACAACTAGAGAGAGATAGAAAGAGAGAGAGAGAGAGAGAGAGAGAGAGAGAGAGAGAGAGAGAGAGAGAGAGAGAGAGAGAGAGAGAGAGAGAGAGAGAGAGAGAGAGAGAGAGAGAGAGAGAGAGAGAGAGAGAGAGATAACGAATATAATGAGGGGAAAGAACTGCTAACAGGCAAGAACGAGGAGCGGTAAGGTTGGTCTCGCGACCCTGCTGGAAATAGTTAAGTTGTCCCGTGAAGAAAACGGCGAATAGAAAACCACCTCTTAGTCTCCCCTTGTCGTCGCCTTGCCTCGTCACTCGCTATGGTTCTTGTCTCGTGTTTTTATTATTGCCTGATAGTCCAGTCAATCTAGCACCATTAATAGCCCATGATGGAAAAAATTGCAACAAAAATGAAACCTGTTGTATGATTTTCCAAACACCTTAGTAGATCAAATATCAAAAGTAGAGAAACTTTGAAGTAGTAGAACATGGTCAAAAATTCACCGATTTGAGAAACCTATCACACTCTCATGCGGTGTTGATCATAACAGGTTTTTCTTCATGAACACTTAAAATCATGAAGGTTTCCAAATGTAATTGATATCATTTTGACTGTTTACCCCAGAGTACCCTGCAGGAGCATGGACAAAGTAGTTTCCTCTTATATTAAGTGAACATATACCTAATATATAACATTTTGGCCTTCCTGAAAAATGGCATCTTTTTAGTGCCGACTTTCATACATTATGTATACAATGGAACTTAATAATATGATTAGTATGTATTATAAAATAGCACATGGGCAACGTGGGCTGGAAGAAAAGCAACATAATTAAATAGATGATAACACGCTGCTATTGTGAGATATGTAAGGCACCGGCGCGTATACATATCGTTCATTCACTATCCACAAAGCTGTCTTCAGACGCCATTGCATTTGTTTACCCAACCCCTCTGCATTCTCCATATGCAGCTGAACATTCCAGGCCATGCTTTCTGCAGGAGCAGCGTCGAGTGTCACAATTAACTTTACAGTTACAGCGCACAATTTGTAGTAGTGATTATGGGGCAGCTGCCAAGTCTGTTGTTTTGGGTTCAAGTCGGCCCCGATTAAGAACCCATCCTTACTCCTCTGGATTTTTTTAAAGTGTTACCCATCCACTCCTGGCCCTGGAAATACGTACGTGCACTGTTGTAACGGGCAGCTGCAGCTGTTGGAGGAAGGGTATGTACTTGAACAAAACAGCTGCCTCTCTTCGCTTTCTCACAAAACAGTATGTAACGTAGAGAGTCCAATCCCTAGCCTGTGTCACCACCATACAGACAACTCACTAATTTATCACCAGCAGCTGTGACTTATGTCATGGAAGATCGTCTAATGAAAACTTTTTTATGTTCTTTCATGTCACTGTCACTTCTCACTTTCCGAAGACCCGATTCTTTTCCAGTGCCAAACATACGGGAGGTTGTATCAAAGCCAGTGATAGCATGTATCACTGGCAACAAATTGCAGGTATCTGGGCCAAGTTTCCTCTTTACCAAGTTGATGTCCCATATTTTCTTCATCTTCTTTGATATTTGTCGTCCTTCTGACCTGAAGAGCAGTGGAAATGCCGTCTGGTTCGGCGGCATGCATAACAGCACCAGGAGATCGGTGTCCTCTCCAATGAGTGTAGTAGGACACTTGGATGCCGAATCTACTGCTATCGTTGCAATTAGTACATCTGCGTCACCAGCAGCTTGAACTATTTTGATACCTTTCTCCTGTAGCTTCTCACTCAGCATCCGAATGAACTTCTGCTTGTTTGTTGTGTTAGCCAGGAACAGTTCTTTCTTTGTTTTTACACACATTCATTCAACAAAATTCACTTGCGCACCGACCACCCCTCTGGACCTTATGCTTTATGAAGCAGGTCCTTGTAGAAGGACCTGCTTCATAACCGTCAAATACAACTATGGGATCTCTGTACTTCTCGTGAACATAATGAACATTCCGCTGGTAGATGGAACCAAATGTGACATTCCGCCTGGTCCTGGTTTGGCCCGATCGATTGGACTGCCTGATGTATACTGACTACTCTCGCCTGAGGGTTTGTATACAACTGGTAGCTGTTTTCCTGTTCGGAAATTGGTAATGCCTATTTGGTGGTATAATAGCATCTGCTGCATGTAAGTCTTGGGCATATTCAATCCTACTTTGTACAGCATGAGCCCAAGAGTCCCACGTTTTTTACACACATCCTGAATAGTCGATTGGAAGTCTCCTGTCCTGACTGGGAACAAATCAAACCCTCTTTTCTTTCTGGCATATAACCAGCAGGTATTTTCTAGAAGGCTGACCACAAAACAGACAGTGCTCACTATATATGAACTTGGCATCACTTGATCGGAACTGACGGCAGCTAGTTGATGGAGTCTCCTGTTTCTTCCTGTGGTCTCGGCTGATGTGATTTTTGTTGCAGAATTCAAAACGACATTTTTTGTGCACAGATTATCCTACAGTGATAGTGAGCGTCTCTCCGCGCAGTTCATTGGCTTTACGGATACCATCCTTTCTGACGAAGCACGACAGTCTCCTCCCCATTGTCTAGGGGTTCATGGGAAATCACACAGGCCTCCATTCTGAATCTGAAAGCTAATAGGAGACCGTTATAATTAAGTAGCTAATTCTAAAATAATGCATCAGTACAAGTGTAAAAGTAAAATACCGAGACCTGTAGCGACGCAAATGTTGACATACCTCTTAAACAACAAAACGACAATAAACTAAGGACCAAAAGCAAAGTAACTCTCCAATTCAGGTCAGAACAGCCAACGCCCGATACCCGGTAGAATCGCTGACCACAATCGTCGCCTACACAGACAATGATGCAATAATGCCAGGCGGCGAAAATGACAGAATAAGCCAGTGAAACAATGTAACGTAATAGGGACACCACAGACCCAACACCACCTCTAAGCTACCACTGGCTACAAAACTGAGAAGAAGACATACATACAATGTACAATGTGAATATGCAATGTACTCTAAAATAAAATAAAATAAAATATATATACAATGTACTCTAGGAAATATAAATTTGATCGTGAATAACCACATGTTTACCTCTAGTGTCAGTTATAATGACTACTAACGCAAAGACCCATAAACCAATAAAAATTTAAATAATTTTTTTTTCGATTTTGACAAAAATATTATCTGTAGCATGTACCTATATTCACCATCATGTTTATGGACCCTGAAAACATTTGTGTAGACACAAAGATCACCTCATTCCAATAATTATAAGTAAGTAGCATTTGGTTTTTCGGAATGCCTGCGCTTGTTGGATTAGCAAATTAGTGACTTGTCCACCATCTCCTTTTTCCCACATTTGTATGGATCAGCCGTGGTCACACGAGCACTTTTTCCGGCATATTCAGCCAGGAAGACAATGCCGGTCAAACTCGGCTAAATTGCGATTTCGAGTCAGGACCAAATGTGTGTTTCTCGGCTGAATTCCGAAATTCCCTCCCTACGGGACATTTATTGACATTCATTTTTAATGCCACCTCTCAATCAATATTACAGAAGCTAATAAACACTTATAGTGGCAAGACGATTACAATACGAATGTGAGTCTTGTACCTTTTAAACATTTTTCGGATATTAAGACCTAAAAGTATTTCGGAGTCAATGTGGGTTTCCCAATTTTCTTTGTGGCTGTCTGCCATTTTAGGGATACTGACTGCACTGTTTTTTTGCTCACGGACGGCCAAAATATTCCCAAATATCCTCACCCTATTTGTGAACATTTCTCATTTACCTATTTTTCCAAAGACGCTTCTTCAGAGACGTTGGCTCCCAGAGCGATTAAAACGATAGCTACGATTGCGTAACTCGGCTACCTATGAAAGCCGATTGACAAATATCGGCAAGGAAATTGCCTTGGTACGAATATTGCCGTTTGAATATTTTGCCGAAAAAGTGCTCGATGATGCGCTTAAATTAGGATTCGTGTTGTGGGCTTCTGCCCATGTTTGTGTTGTAGTGCGTCTAATTTAGGACACCAATGGACGTTGCAACTACTCCAACGTGGTGCTTCGTTGATCATGGTCAAAGTGCCTCAGGGTATTCATCACCCTATTTGTGAACCATTTTCTCCCTATTTATCCCTATTTTTCCAAAGACGCTTGCTTCAGAGACGGCTTGGTTCCCGCGCCGATTAAAACGATTAGCTAAGATTGGCGTTAAAACTCGGCTAGCTCTATGAAAGTCCGTATGACCAAATATCGGCAAGAAATTGCCTTGGCTGAATGTTGCCGGTTGAATATTGCCGGAAAAAGTGCTCGAGTGACCGCGGCTTTAGTTAGGCACAAGTGTTTGTGGGCCCTTCTGACCCATGTATTGGTGTTTGTAGTAGTAGTATAATATTAGACAACAATGTGAGTGCAAACTCCAATCGTGTTGTTGCTGTCGTTGATCACTGGTCAAAGTGCCTCGGGGTAGACCACCTACCACCACCGTAGCCTGCCTAAACCCAACCCCACGCCTGCCTCACCCCAGCCCCACGCCTGCCTCACCTCAGCACCACGCCTGTCTCACCCGAGCCCAAACCTGCCACACCCCAGCCCCACGCCTGCCTTACCCCAGCCCTACGCCTGCCTCACCCCAGCCCCACGCCTGCCTCACCCCAGCCCCACTCCTGCCTCACCCCAGCCCCACGCCTGTCGTGCAGGCACACACACACACACACACACACACACACACACACATACACACACACACACACCACACACACACACACACACACACACACACACACACACACACACACACACACACACACACACACACACACACACACACACACACACACACACACACACACACAAAACACTGTAAGTCCATGAGTCTACGGAGTTTGTGAAATACGGCAAGGCGTTACTACTGAATTTATTCCTGTAATATATTACTCATAAGTGTTTTTAGCCACAAAACCCCTTTCAAAATTATTCAATCGACATGGAACCAAGCCGCTTACCACCTACGATTTATTTGCGATTTTTTTAGCCTACTCTCATCAAAATTGAATTTACAGTTTCGGCTACCCAGAACAGACATACAGACAGATAGATAGACAGACAGACAGACAGACAGACAGACATACAGACAGACACACGGCTACTCCTATAGTATATTAGATGTTGAGTATGTTACCACAAAAATAATTATGTTGCAATTATCTCAAACCACAGATTGACTGGACTATATGTCCCTAATACTAAATAATATCACAAATTTTATATAAGATAGATGACAAGAGTCCACGTGACTCAGCGGCAAAGACAGCGCTGACAACAAGTTAAACAAGACGAAGACTTGAACTCTTAACCAATTCCTCACGCGCCAGAGCTATACCGAATGAGCTACGAGCGAGTCCTACTCAACAGGGGTGTTATAGCTATCATATAGTGTTCTTGAAAACCTCGTGACAGTTCTGATAACATAGACTGGCTTGCTTCTGCGGCTTCATTAATTAATTATTTTAAAAACTATGCATATTGTCACTCGGCTTTTTATCAACATGTACAAACATCACCTATATCTCTCTCTCTCTCTCTCTCTCTCTCTCTCTCTCTCTCTCTCTCTCTCTCTCTCTCTCTCTCTCTCTCTCTCTCTCCTCTCTCTCTCTCTCTCTCTCTCTCTCTCTCGCTCGCTCCTCTCCTCTCCTCGCTCGCTCGCTCTCTCTCTCTCTCTCTCTCTCTCTCTCTCTCTCTCTCTCTCTCCTCTCTCTCTCTCTCTCTCTCTCTCTCTCTCTCTCTCTCTCTCTCTCTCTCTCTCTCTCTCTCTCTCTCTCTCTCTCTCTCTCTCTCTCTCTCTTTTTTTTTCTCTCCTCTCTCTCTCTCTCTCTCTCTCTCTCTCTCTCTCTCTCTCTCTCTCTCTCTCTCTCTCTCTCTCTCTCTCTCTCTCTCTCTCTCTCTCTCTCTCTCTCTCTCTCTCTCTCTCTCTCTCTCTCTCTCTATCTAGAGCTGTAACATATATTTGATATCATTTGTTGCATATTTTCCTACTCATTTAGTTTCTCTATTTGTCTTTCACAGTTATCTTTCTATTCATCTACTTGCATATTTATCTATCTATCTATCTAAGGAGGGAAGAAAGAAAGGAAGGGGGTGATTCATAATAGAGTTTGGTATTGTCCCATATTAATACTATAGTATAGTAACAGAGGGTTTTTTTCACGAAAATACATGAAAAACCACCCCAACCACACACAGAACACACACACACACAAACCACACACACACCACACACACAACACCACACCACACACACAACACACACCCCACATACCAACACACACGGGGGGGTTGGTGTAAACACCATGGTGAAAGGGATAGCAGCTCGGTTCAAAACCCGAAAAGGCCCCGGGGTTCGATCCCCGGGGGGCGGAAACAGATGGGTTTTTTTTCCTTTAAAACCCCGACCCCTGTCCACCCAGCGTGAAATGGGTATCGGGTTTACCGGGTTTGTGACTCTTCTGGGGTGCTGGCTTGGGCCCACACTAAGCACAAAGGATGAATGATAAAATGTTGATATGGAGACGGGGCCCACCGACATTGCTCTGGCCCTGTAAAATACAACTAGACGAAACAAAAACTAGATGAATACAACACACACACACAACTGCCAGGCTATTGTCACCAGATCATCATAACCTTATCTGCCTGTCTAAATCTCTCTCTCTCTATCCCCCCTCCTTTCTCTCCTCTCTCTTTCCCCTTTTCCCCCCCCGGGGCTCTCTCTCTCCTGCACAATCCCCCCTTTTTTTTTTAAATACTAGACTATAAATATTAAGGCAACACCCAACAAAAAACAAAACAAACACAACAACAACAACAACACCCCAACAAAAAACGACAACATTAATGAACAAAAACATTTTGTCAGGAAAAGAAGGGGAAAACACGAGTTAAATCCTCTTAATATTTCTTTTTTTTTCACATATTCACAGGGACGGACTGGAAAGGGGCAGTGGGGGGTGGAATAAGGGGATATATATTATATATATTATAAAAATTTTTATATATATATATTATATTATATATATATAAAATATATTATTATATATATATATATATATATAAAAAAAAATTTAAAAAAAGAAGAAATAGATAGAGAGAGAAGAGAAAGGAGAGGAGAGAGAGAGAGGAGGAGAGGGAGGGGAGAGAGAGAGAGAGAGAGGAGAGAGAGGAGAGAGAGAGAGAGGGGAGAGAGAGAGGAGAGAGAGAGAAAGAGAGAGAGAGAGGGGAGAGAGAAGAGATTTTTTTTTTTTGGAAAAATTGGGGTTTATTACGCCCACAGGCGTCAGGCGAAAAGTACAATAATGAACAAAATAAGGGAAAATAAATACATGAAATGAATTGTAACAAACAAAAGAGTAAATGACCCCCGGCGGGGGGGCTCGTGTTTCACCCAAACACTCTCTCCACGGTGGGAGGAAGCCGGCATGGCAATGGGGCCTCTCATGGGGGGGGCCACCCAGGCTCACGGCCCGCACGCAGGCCTCGCCCGTACGAAAGGCAAGTGGTGCGAGATATGGGAGCGAACCGCCGCACCCTCCGGGCGCCCCGGGAACCGTACGACAAAGCAGTGCGAGTAGGCGTTCCCCTTAAAAGTAAGTTTTTGCCAGTCATCTGCATCCCATTTTTCGACCAGAGAGGGAAGGGGGCTGCTTTGGTGGGGCGAGGGGCGGGGGGCCACACAGGCTGAAACTCCCCCCCAAAAGGCCGCCATTTCCAAGGGGGCGGGGGACCTGCGTCATGAGGGGGGCCCGGGCGCCACGTCCTATCCCCCAGGGGGACAACAGAGGGTTGGCTCCCCCCCCTCCCCCTCCCCCTCCTGCGGCTGGGCCGTCGGGCTCGCGGCGTCTTCTTTCCGGGGAAAAGGGGGGGCGGGGGTGAGACCGAGGTGGAAGCAGGGGGCCCCCTTCCACTGCATTTCCCCGGGAAACCCGGGGTCCGGAATCTGGGGAGCCGGCGGGGGCAGGACGATTCCAGGCGTGATCCCTGGCACCGAGTTGGGGCACCGGAGCCAGGGCCCCGCTCACCACCCCCCGGAGGAGGGGACGCGGGCCCGTAAAAGCGTGCTCCCCCATGCCCACACCCAAAAAGCCTTGCCGCCGCTGCACTGGCGCTGGTATGCCCAAACCCCTGGAAACGGTAACAGGGACAGGTTCCGGGTGTACCTCGCACCGCGAATGTCCCGATATTAGGATAGGAAAATCGCGAAAGAGAGAGAGGGGAGAGAGAGAGGAGAGAGGAGAAAAGAGAGAGAGGGGAGAGAGAGAGAGAGAGGGAGGAGAGAGAGAGAGAGAGAAAAGGGGGAAGAGGAGAGAGAGGGGGGGGGTTTTGTGGGGGGCCTTTTAAACTTACCCCCTTTGGGGGAAAAAAATCACCACCCAAGGGGGGCAAAACTAATTTGGGCTTTTTTTGTTGTTGCTCAATAAATTAAAATAATGTATATACCTTTTCCATGTTGTAGTTTACGGTATTTTTTGTAAAAAAACCATTTAAAGGGGGTTTATTTTTTCAAAATATCATTTTTTTTTATAAACGGTGTCGTGGCAAAAGGGTAAAAAGACTAAGGATTTAGAAAATTTAATTCTGAAACAGGTTGCTCTTGCATTTTTGCTATAATGTCATAGTTTTTCGCAAATGAAGCCGGAAGTTGAGGCATTTTTTCCAAAAAATTTTGAAAAAAATTGCGGTTCCCAGAAATTTTTCGTCAAAACTCTAAAAAAAGTAAATTTTTCGATAAAATGCCATGAAGATGAGTTTTAGGGTGATGAATCATTTTTTAAATGGTACTTTTATTATTTTCAAATGTTAATATTGACGTCTAGCAGGCTAAAAAAATAAAAACTGTATATGCACGAAAACCATATCTTGATATCATTTAGTCTTAAACCATATATTCCCGAGTATTTACGTTGAAAGAACTGGAAAAAAAAGTTTTTTTAACCATTTCGTCTGTTGCAATGGACGAGTTGATATGGCGGCCTGAGCACCCTTGTACTGACCGACCCCGGCCCCGCGGCTAGAATGCACATTCTTGTTTTCCCATGACAATGAAAACCAAATTTTTACCACAAACAGGGAAATCCGGAAAACTCCCCGGGGGAGCTCAAATAGGGTCATGAGCCCATATTTGGGGTTGGTGAAGACACCCCCGAAAGGGGAGCCCCCTGCTCCAATTACCACAAAAATGTCGCAGCATCTTCACGATGAGAAACCTAATGGCATCCTTGCCAAAAGAAAGACACCAATGGCTGTCCGAGGATAGCAACCCCGCAAGGGGGGTCGGCAATCCCTAGCCCCTAAGAACATAGAGCAGAAAGAATTTTGCCCGAAAACAAACATGTACGGCCAACGACAGAAGACTCGAGAAGTGTTGGTGAAGTGTAGGAAAAATTAGGCTGATGTTTAGTCAGGAATGCCCCCAGAAAGAAACTGGACAGCAGCATACTTGGGATTGTAAGCAAGTATTGTGGGCTCTAAAGGTACATAGCACGGTCCTGCTATAGATTCTACACATGGGCGAAACTTCACAGCAGAAGGGTGCTGTCAGTGCCAATGACAAAGAAGATGAAAATACAGTATATGAGGGGCTGTTATAGCTAAGTGAGCTCCCTTTATTACTAGAATGGAAATTTTCGGTCCCCAAAGGTCCGAGAACGGGTGTTAACCCCCCTAGACTTGTGGCATCCATTAAGAGCTTTGGTGTGGACCAATTGCAGGACCCACCAAAAAACACCTGCGGCAAAAATTTAGGGTTTGGGTTTTATTTTTCACATATCCAAGATCTATGGAAAAATTACATCTATCCAACAGCTTTAAGGCAGGGGAAATTGTCAGGGAAAAAAAACCAAACTTATTGAAAAAAGTTTAAGACCCTGTCCCAAATGAGCCAGGAACTCCAAACAATGGCGCCAAGCAACTCAGGGGTGACACAAGACCAAAGCCAAAAATATCAACAATCCCGGCCCCCAAGAGGCTTTACTTTACCCGTGCAATGTATCTGGCGCAGGAAGCAAAAAGGCAACACGCCGCAGGGGGCAACGTGTCAACGAGCTGCGCTACCACCTTCTGTGCAAAAAAAAGGGGGAAACAGAGCAACCAACTGCCACTATGCGAGACTGCCCTTCCCTACACCAAGTGATCAACTTCCAGGCTGCTATCTGGGACCGTTTAGGCCAAAGGCCAACGGCCAAGCCCCAGTGAGCATGTGGGGTGAAAAAGACCCGGAAGCCCAAAAATCCTCTGGATCGTTCGGCACCAAACTCCCGAGGTGGTGTTGGGGTACGGTTGCAAATGTTCAGGGTTTGCAAACTGCCCGACTGTGCATGCCTGGTCAATGGCCTCCATGTACTGATATGGCAAGCTCCCCCCTCACCCCCCAAGCAGTGCAGCAGCAGGAACCCAAACCTTTACCGGTTTGAGATTTGAGGAGAGTAAAAGGTCAGCAGTACATAGTTTCTGGCGCTTCTATGCATGTCTAAGGGTCCCATGACTCAAAAAATTATTTAATACAATGGTTTAAGAATATTTGTCCTTTTTATGTTTTACGAAGGTCGCATAGAAGTACCCCAAATTTAGACTTCATTCATATGGTACGAACTTTTTTGTTCATTTTATTAGTGTTTTTTAAATTTTATGTCATTTAAAAACCGATGCCCCCTATTATTTTTGTGTTATAAAAATAAACTGTAAGAATAAATTTGATTTTGAACATTTCAAAAGGGTTAAACCCATAGTAATATCACTTTTTAAGGTGAGTCCCCTAGGTTTTGGGGCCGTTTGGGGGCGGATAAAAGTCGGGAAATAGCACTAACTACCCCTAGCAAGGGGTATCATATAAAATTAAACCTATAGACATGGGGGGGAAAAAAAAATATCATAGCCTTGCCACCCGGATGGCCCAAAAAAGTTTTGGGGGGTCCGCCCAGGACTAACTGGAAAAAAAACCAAGGGAAAAATGGGGAAGGGGAGGAAGAGAGAGGCTGAAAGGGGAAAAAAACGATAGGACAGGTTACAAAATAAGATTGTGAGGGAGGAGCCCAACGGGATAGTAGTTTCAAAAGGTAAGCAGAAGGGTTGTGACTCTTATTGTGGTGGGGGTTTGTGGTGTGGGTGTGTGTGTGTGTGTGTGTGTGTGTGGTGTGTGTTTTTTCTTGTGGGGTGAGCTATTGTGGAGTCTACAAACCCCTTCGTTACTCTGTGAAACTATTATTTCCGTTGGGCTCCTCCGATCAAATTTTATTTATGTAACCTGTCCTATCGCTCCGGTGCCACCCGGACCAACCTAAGCGGAGGTGTTTGGATTTAAAACTCAGTAAGTGGGAGACCTAAGGAAAACTACTCTAATTTTCCCCATGATTTATTACTGTTTCCCATGTCAGGACCCATATCTTTGTGCAGAGCGCATAAAATGAACAGTCTTTTGCGGGGGACTAAATTCCACACACTTTTTCTAACCCAAAACCCCTCAACCTTGGTTAACTAGCTTGTTCTCATGCTGTCCGATATAGAGAGGCGGCACACAGACGGTACCGTAACCATTCATCTCCTGAAACTCATGGCCTTTATATATCTGCCCGTAATCATGCAAAATTTTTACTTCAACTTACCAGAAACTCATTCATTCATAGAGAATGTCAAAATCTTTCAGAGTCAAATTTTTCTCGTGACATATGGCATCTAGCTATTAACATCTCTAACAATTTTTCTTCGCCATCTTTCCCTCCTATGCTTCACCCAGATGGCTCCACTGCTGTCTCATCTATTTATAAAGCTGAACTCTTCGCTCAAACCTTTGCTGAAAATTCCACTCTGCTTGATGAAGGGCTTGTTCCTCCTTCTCCTACACCCTCTGACTATATTATGCCTGTTATTAAGATCCTTCGTAATGATGTTTTCTTTGCCCTTTCTGGCCTAGATGCTCGGAAGGCTCACGGTTCTGACGGAGTCCCTCCTATTGTTCTCATAAACTGACCTTCTGTACCTGCACCCTGCCTGGTCAAACTTTTCCGTCTTTGTTTATCTACTTCCACCTTTCCTTCTTGCTGGAAGTTTGCTCACGTCCAACCTGTTCCTAAGAAGGGTGAGCGTTATAATCCTTCAAACTACCGTCCCATAGCTTTGACTTCCTGCCTTACTAAAGTTATTGAATCTATACTTAATAAGAAGATTCTTAAGCATCTATCTCCTCACAATCTTCTATCTGATCATCAGTACGGTTTCCGTAAAGGGCGATCTACTGGCGATCTTCCAACTTTCCTAACTGAATCTTGGTCATCTTTCTTTAGGGGTTTCGGTGAAACTTTTTATGTTGCCCTTGACATATCAAAAGCTTTTGATAGAGTCTGGAACAAATCTCTAATATCCAAACTACCCTCATTCGGTTTTTATCCTTCTCTCTGTACCTTCATCTTAAGTTTCCTTTCAAACCGTTCTATTGCAGCGATTGTTAACAGACATTGTTCTTCTCCTAAATCTATCAATAGTGGTGTTCCCCAGGGTTCTCTTCTATCACCCACTCTCTTTCTATTATTCATTAATGATCTTCTAAGTCTAACTCAAAGCCCTCTTCAATCCTACGGTGATGATTCTACCCTGCATTTTTCAAAGTCGTTTATTAGACGTCCAACTCAACAGGAACTAAGTTATTCACTGAGAGATGCCACCGAGCGCCTAACTTCTGATCTTTCTATAATTTCTGATTGGGGCAAAGCAAACCTTGTTTTGGTCCATGCCTTAAAAACCTTATTTCTTCACCTATCTACTCGACAAAACCTACCAGATAAATATCCATTCTTCTTCAAAGACACTCAACTATCTCCTTTAGCTACAATGAACATTCTTGGACCAGCATTTACTAAAAATCTGAACTGGAAATCGCACATCTCATCTCCTGCTAAAACAGCTTCTAAGAAGTTAGGTGTCCTGTGGCGTCTGCGTCCTTGTTTTTCTCCTTCCCAGCTGCCTGCTCTCTACTTATCCTGCTATCTGCCTTAAGTGCTCTGCCTTATCCGCCTATGTATGGAGTATGTCTCACATGTTTGGGGAGGATGCATTCATACAGCTCTCCTAAACAGGGTTGAGTCAAAAGCTTTTCGTCTCATCAATTCCCCTTCTCTAACTGACTGTCTTCAACTTTAAATCACCGCCGGAATGTGGCTTCTCGTGCTATCTTCTACCGTTATTTTCATGCTCACTGCTCTTCTAAACTTGCTAACTGTATGCCTCTCCTCCTCCCGCGGTCTCGGTGCACAAGACTTTCTTCTCATTATCATCGCTTTTCTGTCCATCTTCCTAATGCAAGAGTTAATCAGTATCTTTATTCTTTCATCCCTTTCACTGGTAAACTCTGGAACTCTCTTCCTGTTTCTATTTTTCCACTTTACTACGACTTAATTTTTTTCAACAGTAGTGTAACAAGACACCTCCCGAACTAAATTGACCAACCCCGCTTTTTTAATTGTTCTCTTACTGTCTTCTTAATAGGGAGTGACAACTAAGCGGGCTTTGTGTTACCTCTTTTTGCTGTGCCCTTGTCCAGTCATTTGTGATGTAAAAAAAAAAAAAATAATAATAATAGAGAGAGAATGAGAGAGAGATAACGAATATAATAAGGGGAAAAACTGCTAACAGGCAAGAAAGAAGAGCGGTAAAAGGTTGGTCTCGCGGCACAGCTGTAAATAGTGAAGTTGTCCCGCGAAATAACGGCGAAAAGAAAACCACCTCCAATCTCCCCTTGTGGTCGCCCTGCCTCGTCACTCGCCGTGGTTCTTGTCTCTTGTTTTTTTTATTATTGCCTGTGTCCTTCTTCGCTCTCCTCTTACTCCTCCTCCTCTAATTAGTCCCTAACTTTCTAGTTTAGGGAGAAACTTCCTTCCTTTGTATTCAATAAACTTAAAAAAATGAAAAAATTAGGTATTTGTTTTAATTTAATGTAAGTAATTTTATGACTTTGTGACGCCTATGCTATAGTATTCACA
>JACEEZ010013303.1:75601-98101 GCA_016584305.1 Chionoecetes opilio
TTCCAGTCCTGCCATCTGACTGCCCACTCGTTAAGTTTATCGCTAAGTCTCCCTGCAATATGTTTAACGATCAGATGTGATCCAATCATCCTACCTAGCCGTTAGTATCACATCCAAACGTTGCTGATATCCCTGGTGACTAATTTCCCACTATCCAAGTAATTGATCGTAAAATCAAAAATAGGAAATGGACCCAAAACATAGACCCTTGTTGGAACCTACTCCACTTGGTCACCCAGTCTCAGCATTAGGGTAGCTGTGAGGTCTCAATGAAAAGTGATAATAAATAGCTTATTCGAATTTGGCAGGGTGTTTTTCTTATGTAAAATTGAATTTTAAGGGTTGCTTGTCCGCTTCACAAACTTTTTGGTTTGAGCACTTCTTGCTATGCAAAAATGGACTTTAATAATTTAAATGCAGGAACTAGTCTTTGCCCTGCGCTAAAGGAACGTCTTCATTTGCACCTAATCATCAATTCCTTGATCGTCACTTTTTCATGGAATTGGCTGTTACATCCTTGTAAACTAAGTGGGTCGCAAAGCCCGGCCAACCTAGACAGTAGCTCTGGAGTCCAAGTGTGGCCGGCCTTTGATACAGTGGCGTTTTACATGCGCGTCGTGCGGTATGCTGTGGCGTACGAGAGTTTAGGGGCGTTGAGTTAAGTGAGGTGCCTACGTATCGCGTCGCGGCGTGATGAAGTAGGGGAATCCTTCTCCAAGAACCTGAGCGGGCAAAATCCGGGAAGGTGTTTTGCAAGCGGGGTTACCCAGTGAGGAGACATTGCGTAAGGGATCTGAACTCCCAGAGAATGGTGATTGCCCAGTGGAAGACAGAATCAAGACGCCCAGTTTTTGCACCTCCAGTGGTTTGTTTTAGAACCGGGCCAGGGTTCCGTTACCGAAGGTATAGATAATTTTTTTGGAAGAAGGTTAGTGAAAGTGGTGAGAGACAGAGCAACTAAAGCAGAAAGGAATTCGTGGAGAAGAGATATGGACAAGCTGTTTGACATAACGACGGAGAAAACGTCTGCCCTCTGAACTACACGATCTTTCTTCCTCTGCAAGGACCCAACGAATCCCACCTGCTTCAACCCCCAGCTTGGGGGCCACGCGAGAGCACACGTGCAGTGTGACTGCCCCCCTGGCCAAGCAAAGTCCCTACTTTAGACCTGGAGTGGCTGTACTTCTACCAGAGGATCAAAGTATGGGGAGGAGAGTTGCAAATGATGATGACCATGGGTAGGACAAGAATGAACCATAGACAAGTGAACAGCCGCACAAGAGAGAAAGCAGTTTGGAAGAGGGAGGGGCTAAGCTGAAGAAGCAGAAGCAGAAAAGAATGAAAAGGTCAGACGGTCTTGAGCTGCAGAGCAGATGTTCCTGGCCAGGGCTGAGATCTCCAGGAGTCTGAGGATGGGATGGAGGAATCGTTCACGTCCTGCCACTCAGAGGAAAGAGGCAGGAGCAACAGAGGATGCCATACTGGTAAAGACCGACTTTGCTCAGGGAGAGGCTGGGTGTCCCTGGACCCATTGTGATGCAGATACTCTTTGGACAGGCCTCACTGCAAAAAGCAACACAATGCAGTCCGGAACCTGGCGCTTAGCACTCAATCCGGTTCGACGTTTCCGGCCAACTACTGGCTGCACTAACTTACTGCTGCTGCTTGCTGCCTTGGCTTCTGGATTCCTTCAGGGAATCCTTCAGGACCTTTATCGTCTGACGCGCACCTCTCTCCAGACTGTCGTACCTGTCCTGCGATTCCTAACCAATCGTGAGAGGGCCAGGCGAGGATGCCATGGCAAACGGCCGGGATCTTGACCAGGGGGGAAAGCACGACCAGGGTACCAAAATAGTTGGATTGGGTTACGAATGGGAGGAAGGACAAGGTACCAGAGCGATGGTGCCCGACAGCTATGGGAAACTGCACCTCACAGGTTTATCAGGGAGGAGCTTGTGTCAGTGACAGAGGAGCCATCTGGCAAGGTAACATTTGGCACTTTGTACCAGATGACGCCCGGTGCCAACCTGAAAGTGTCCTGCGGTTCAAGGTGGCTCAGGCTCTCTATGATCTGTCTGCTGGGTGACATACGATTTCCCCCGACTCACTGATCGTACTGCAGGTGACTCAACTAGGGCCAACACGGGGGTGGAAGGTGGTACTCTTCTCACGCCCGATTTGGAAAGATGCTGAGAACGCAAGCTCTTCTGGATTATATGCGTGTTGCACACAAACTGAATTGCACCCTGCGCCAACCTTATCACCCATCATCGGGACGGGCCCCACCTCATCTGACACTGGCTTCACGGGTCCCCAGTGTGCAGTGATGCTGGTCCCAGCAGCGTGAAGGAGATGCAAGGTAAACAAACGAAAACGCAGAGTTCAGAGGAGTGCCAGGGCCGGTGAAGATCTCACGGAGATACCGGAGTATGATCCTGGGTCACGGTATGTCCACTTGACCAGCAGGTCTCCTACCAGCTGGTCCAGGCTTGTGAAGCGGGGCGTTCTCCTCTCCCCTTTCTCCTGGCTCCCCCCGTCGTCCGAGCTGCAAGAGATCAGTGTGGCAAGGTGTCCCACTCCAGATGGCTCACCACAGCCCAGTCGCTCGTGTATGGCATGTGTGGACCAGAAAGCATAGACTGACTGGCAAGAACTGAACACCCTGGAAATCCTAGTCAAGTACTGGCGCTGCAAGGTGTACTTCAAACTCTACTACGACATCAAGGTTCACCAACAGACTAAGAGGACGGCCCCAAGCACATCCTCACGCAGCTCAGAAGAGTGATGATTGTCCGCAGCCCAAGAATGTCCAAAACCTGTGACCTTCTACTTGGTGCGGACAGGAGCATGGGCATGGTTTCGCCACACTCATAATGTGTCCCGTGTCCTCCTCCTCTCCGCTGATGGCGAGTCAGAGAGTGAGGACGGAACCCGTTCACCGTTACCCAATTTTTGAAGCTGAGGCTAGCGAGGAGTATGTGGACACCAGTGTAAAGAACCTCGCATCACAACCCAGCTGAGCTTTTGTCAGCCCACCAGCTTGTCCAGACAACGATCAACACTGGCAAGCCTGGCCAGGTGCACGATCCGCATTCACGCTGTTGCACTGTCCGGGGATCGATCCAGGAGATCCTGGTCACGCAAGCCCGTACGAGTTTCCGGAGTTTCTCTATCCACACTCGAGAACACCGAAGAGTCGTGAAGCAGGTGACAGAGACTGCGGCAGCATTGGTGGGGGCAGTCAGAAAGGCAGCATTCAAGGTTCTGACGGGTTGCATCCGGGCTCGGGCCACCACGCGGGAGACATGCCTTGCTTCAGGTCTAAGAGGACTGATGGACACGCGGTTCTAGGCCAACGTAGAGGCTGTGACACTGTGATTTATGCCTGATAACCTAGTCTATCAGAAAGGAGCTTACCACGCTAGTCATTTGAACTTCATTTAGTGCATGATGAATAAACAGTTGACCCACCGGACAACTGCGTACTCATTTAAGCATTATTCGATAAGGTGCAATATAAAAGTGCGATTTTGCATAGTAAGAATTGCGGAAATGCAAAAAAATGGAGATCAGATAAAAATCGTCTTAGAATTTTATTTTACATGAGGAAATTGGCATGCCAAATTTGCGAAAAATACTTTTTTGTTGATACGGCGTAACCCGTAATCCCCATTCAGATTTAGAACCATTAATTGTAACCCTTTGTTGCCTATTACTTAGCCAAGCCTCTGTCCATGGAACCCTTCCCATCTATTCCATGAGCCTTAATTTTTATTTAAGAGTCCCCGCTCGTGTGGTATTTGTCAAATGCCTTACTAAAGTCCAGATATATTATATCTAATCCCTTATCATTATCTGCCGTCTCAATAAACTTTCCTATAAAAACTCAGATAAATTAGGTGAGCATGGACCTACCCTTGGTGAATCCATGTTGTTAATCATAGATCAAACTATGTTTATCTAAGTGCTCTCTTCTAATGTTTTTTGCAATAATTAATTTCCAATAATTTACCCACCACTGACGCTAGACTAACGGGTTCGAAGAATTTGACTTTAGTGTCCCCTGTCTCCCTGTCTTAAATATGGAACAACATTTCCTTTCCTGCACTGTAATGGCAACGATCGCCTATCTCAACCGATTTCGGAAAAATGTGCACTAACGACTATCCTAACAACCTCCTTGCATTCCTTTAATAACCCTGGGATAATACACTTCTTCTGGTCCTGGCGATTGTAAATTTTTTTATTTAATCTATACCGCTCTTTCCACCATTCCCTAGTTTATAACAATATCTTTGATATTTCTCCTCATCGCTTCCTTTGAACCTCTTGTTCACTAATCAGGTATCGCTGTGTAATCCTCCTCCGTAAAAAACAATTAAAAAATAATAATTTAGACTGCCTACACATATCCTCTATACCGTATTTTTTTTTTTTTTTTTTTTTTTTTTTTTTTTACATCACAAGGAACTGCCAAGGGCACAAAAAAATGGGTCACCAAAGCCCAGCCTAGTTTTTCAGTTCCCCCCCCTATAAACCATGTCCCTAAGTCCTTAACTTAACGGGGCCTAACAATTCTCTTGTCTTTGTTTTTATATACCTGATAGAAACCCCCTTTTGGGGTCCCTTTCGCCTGTCCTGCCTAACCTCTAATATCTCATAATTGTTCTTAGCAACTCGAGATAATTTTCTTCACTTCCCCTTGCCATCACGGTTATATCTTTCTTTGTTTCCCAATCCTGCTCACTCCGTCTGCCTTGAACCTTAAATAAATGTTTTCCTTTGACTCCAATGGTTTGTGTGTTTAAAATTGGTGGTCATTCTTTTGGCTACTCTTTCTGGCCCTATTTTCCTCCTTCCCTATAAAAGAATTTTATTTTATGTCCATCAATTAAGTTCCTCTTCCAAATGAGGTATAATCCTCCTCGGCCCCGACCTCACTTCCATTTATAACCACTCTAATCACTCTAATTACCTCCTCCGCCCGACCTCACGTTCCCTGTCTAACCAATCTAATTTACCTCCTCAGAACCCCCCGACCGATGCTTCTCACCCCGACCTCATTTCAATAAATTCCCCCCCTTAAAAAATAACCCGGCTCTACTAATTACCCTCCAAGTGCCTTTCCTATGCTTCATAATTGGCCTTTCCCAGCTGTCATCGCCCGGTCCCTTACCCTAGGAAAATTTCTTCCGCATCCATCCCTTTGTTACCCTTATTTGTGTGTTAGTACAGGTAACTGGTTCAACCCAGTAGAAATACCTACTTCCAACTGTTGGTGACACAGTATAGGGGTTGATTTGCCTCAGAAGTGGAGATTTTGAATGGGTAGGCGTATACCGTCCTAGCCAGACAACTTCAGATGGTAGTTTGAATACAAGTGGTCCGAGCGGGGTTGTTTTAATAAGGTTTGTTAATATAAAGTATCCATAAACAATAATATAAGATATATATACATATCTGTACACTGTGAGATTTATACATTAACAATGTCACGCAGTTCGTTAAGAGTAACAGCCAATGAAACTAATGTCTGATAGACAGGCCGGAAACGTTTAAAAAATGCCGTGACAAGTAGCTCCCCACAAAAACCCCCATTGTGAGGTACACGACAGACAAACAGAAGGTGTCGTGAGTAGGAAGCGGAAGTAACCCATCTCCTGGTATCTCTGTGTTCTGTCTGTCCCCTCTCCGGCCGGCCAGTTGCAGCCATATAAGTAAAGGAGGCCGGAACTGACAAGTTCCGGTGGACATTCTCCTCAGGGCTGTTGCACTCGCGTCAGCGTCATCATCCTTCGGCAGGAGCGCTGAAGGATGATAACACACACACAACTTATGTGGTAGTCTGGGCTGGAACTAGGGCGAGGTGATACCTCAGGAAAAGGTGTCAGCACTCAGCAAGTACATCCTCTAGGCGCCTGAGTACAAGACACTTCAGACACTCGGACATCCTGTATTAATATCGATTAAACACAGACATATAATATAGTAACCAGTAGTAGCGGCTAATATCGCTCTCCCCTTATAACAATGCGACCCTCGCATTGTAATAAAGACGACAGAATGTAACACTAACTGGTGTTACATCGTTGTGTATCTAGAAACCGATTCTCAGTGTTGCCTATGCTCTTATAAGTACCTATAACACGGTGAAGGGTTTACATGACAACATAGCAAAGAGGAATTCCAACCAAATGTTTTTTGGTATAAAATACAGAGGAAGTAATGATATAAGGGACAGTGCACTTAAGGTCTCAATAAAAAAAAAACTGGTAAAATAACTTTACAACAGAATCTAAACATAGTTAATTATAATAAAAAATGAACTCAAAGTCTGTTAGTAAATGTGTTATACTCCCTGCAAATATTAAGAAGTTGCGTTTTGCCCTAAACTCTACCGCGTAGTCCACTTTAATAACACGAATGTGGAGTGAAGATAAACACAGCAGGGCCTTGAGACTTGGAGTAAATAGCACTGGCAATATTTTAGTTATTATTTATTATTTATATTTTAAGGACCTGCCTCTTTAAACTTAAGGAGTAGATCGGCATGTAATGCTAATAAAACTTACTCCCAGGTCGGTACTAAAAATGATCACAACATTAAGATATGCATGATGTAGTTTTTTCCATGCCAAATAAAGTGATAGGAATTGATTTTCAGCTCAAATAGTGATTAATAACTCAATCAAAATGTTTTTTGTGGCTGGGAGTTCCACATGGCGTAAGTTTTCCCTTGACATTTGGCCATTTGCTGCTTTTAAGAGTTTTATTTTATTTTTGTTTATTTATTGCATTTCGTTATTTATGAACCCTTTATGTACAGAGTACAAACTTCTCAGCTAATAAAATATAGACCATCCCGCGGGTCTGTTAATTTGAAATTTTCACGTTAGATATGCATGTATGATATTTCTTGCATATCAGAGATTATGTATTTATTTATCATTTCCTAAGAAGTGGGATAGAAATCTGCCTCAGCTAAAATAGTATTCTAAACATAATATGTGCATAAGAGTGCCAATGGCAGGTAATAATTTCTTCTTTTGACACGAGGTGCCTGTGGCACTTTGGCTGCTAAATTAATAGTTTTTTTTGTGTTATAATATCCTTACACTAGACATAAATTTCCTGGCAGATAAACTTGGCGTAATAAGCCTAGTGGCGCCTTGAGAAGAGTCTTCGCAGGGGCAAAAAGAAAAACTACCCCCTGCAGACGATTGTGTTAGAAATATATACTTTGAGTTAGTAGAAGAGTTAATCGGAGGTGGTCCAGTAAGGTTATTTTTATGTTACAAACGGAGGTACTCGGAGGTGATTACAGTTATCCCTGCCCTCAATTCAAGAGTTAATTCCTCAAACAAAAGTTAACTTCCCTGTACTGTATATTTCCTGCTTCCTCAGAGACTAGTAAGTACATCTGCTATCTATAACATACTAGCAAATAATTCACATCACATTCTAACTTTTGTTTTGAAGTCCATAAAATTCATAAGTAAAACTTTTATTAAGTTAACTATTAATCCTCTTCTTCCCATCTCCTGGTTTGTTAAGGCAATTCAAGAAGAAGGAAAATTGGGGGAATTATATATATATATATTATATAATATTATATATATATATATATATTATATATAATCTATCTATAAATATATAATATTATATATATAATATATATATTACAGATAAGGGAAGCTAACAAATTATTAAGAATTAAAAAAAATTCTGAAAATTTAGCGGGTAAGCAATATTTAAAACCATCTATAGAAAAAATAACTAACAAATTAATTACTTGAAATTCTTTCACATGGCTATTTAAGGCAAAAAAAAAAAAATTTGGGGTTTTTAAAAAATAACATACTCTCACCACTAAGTTGTTTATTTATGTAAACGAGAGGAGTGCTTTTTTAAAGTATTTCCTCTTGTAAGGTCAACTGATGTTGTATACTCACTAACATTGTGTGAATTCAGCAAAGGCAAGTCCATCCGTACTGCGTAATCAGGGGGGGGGTTTTTTTCTTCTCCAAAGAGGCAGCGTCCACAGATGAGAGGCGTTGTGTGTTGCGCAACAACTGATGACGGACTGCGGCCTGTCGCGCTGGCGTCTGGCTGACTGACTGTCTGGCTGGAGTGGCTGTTAGGCTGGCTGAGTGGCTGCTGGCTGGAACTGTTGACGAAGGAAGTTTGGCTGAATTGGAAGTATTGGAATTAATGAGTCGGCTAGTTGTCCCTCTCTTCGTCCTGTCTTCATTATATAAATTCCAAATTTGTCCTCCCGTCTGTGCCATGATAAAAAGCCTTTTGGAAACGTCGTTGTCCCTCGTTCTTGTCCTCTTGAAAAAAAATCTGTGTAGTCCCATAGCATTAATGCAGAGAATCTTGTCCTCGGGGTGCTGTTTCTCGTCGCTGAATCGCTGAGTCAATGTAGGCTGGATTCTCCTATAATACTGGGGGGAGTTATTCTGATAGACCTTTTTTTGTTTGTGGTTTTTTGTTTTGGGGAGTAATTGATATGAACGGGGAGATTCTTACAAGAGGAGTTGCTGGGAAACGTGGAAAATCACGCAAGGCCAGTGGTTGTCTGACACAGCTTAAACATATTTTTTGTCTCTCTTTGGCTCTCTCCTGTTTACGTTCACTGACTCAATGTGTTTTCCACACAATATATCGCTCACGTGTCTTAAATTGGGTTAATTATTTTAAACGTACTCTGTTTTACACTAAATGGTTTGTTCGTATCCCAAGCTGTTAATTCATTTATGGTGAGCCTTTTTAAGTAACCCCTTTATGTTACGGTAACGGAATGTCACACTATTAAGAAATCGCAACTGCTTGCCAGCATTTATGTTACCCTTATCTGTGTGGTTATTACAGGTAACTGGGTGGTCACCCAAGTAAGAATACTTAACAACTGTTGGTGACACAGTAGGGTTGATTGCCTCAGAAATTGTAAGATTGATGGGGTAGGTAGGGCGTATACCGTCCTACAGCCAGACTACTTCAGATGGGTAGTTGAATAAAAGTGTGTCAAACAAAAGAGAGCGTTTGTGTTGTTTATAAGGCGTGTTAATATAAAGTACCACAAAACAAAGAAGTACAAGATATATATACAGAATGTACAATCTGCACTGTGAATTTATACATTAATAAATCTCACACACAGTTCGTTTAAGTTTAACGGCCATTGGAAAGTAATTTCCCTAATAGACAGAGCCGGGAACAGGTTAAAGGTCGTGACAAGGTACTCCACACCCAAACCCAAGGTATGGGGTACAACCCCAGACGCCACCAGGAAAGGTTTGTCGTGAGTAGGTAGCGTCAAGGTTAACACTCTCTGGTATCTCTCCCTGTGTTCTGGTCTGTCCCGTCTCCGCCAGTTGCACCATATAAGGAAAGTGAGGCCGGAAACTGACAAATTCAGTGTGGACCATGTCTCTCAGTTCCTGTTGCAACTCTCGTCAAAGCGTCAGCATCCTTGGGCAGAGCGCTGAGATGATACACACATATACAGCAGTTGGTGTTGTTGTAGCCTGGAACCAGGAACCAGGGCGAGGTGTCTACCTCAATGAAAATGTGTCAGCACTATCAGCATCCGCTAGGCGGCCAGTAAAAAGACACTCAGACAACCTCGGACATCATGCCTTGTTCTTAAGTATAGATTACACATGCATAAATATATAACTAGTACGCTATACTCTCACCATCTTATTAATAATCTCCAGGTGTCTTCTTAATCCTGCATATTGTCCCTTTTCTGAAATATGTATTCGATGCTTATGGCCACTTTCATTTTCCAACTTCCCATTTTCAGCTAAATCTGATCTCATAATGGTCGCTATTATCTAGATTTCCACAACCCTTCACTTTGTAACTAAATCGTCTCATTTGTCAGCAAAAAGATCTATATATTATTTCCTCTAGTAGGCTCTTGATTGCTTGACTTAGGAAGTTATCCTGGATTATATTTCACAATTCATCTGCGTCTCTGTCACCCATGATTAAATCCCAGTCAATATTCCTGGGAAATTAAAATCTCCACCACGCATAGTCGATTATATCTGCGGGCCCTTTCTTATTTCTTCCCATATAGAGCTGAATCCTCTTTACATAAGTTTGGAGGCCTATACACTAACACCCAAAACCATTTTCTCAGTTCCCTCCGTAGCCTCTACCCATATAGACTCTTGCTGTCATCTGTTTTTATAACATTATAACACAACGCTCCCAATGCATCTCTTGCATAAAGCGCAACTCCTCCACCTCGTCTGCCTACTCTGTCCTTGTGAAATAACTTATACCCAGCTATCTCGACTTCCGGATAAATATCTTTCCTGGCATACCCAAACCATGTTTCTGTTAATGCTATTATATCAAATCCTCTACACTATTTATCCTCTCAGGAAGTCTATCTTTTTTAAAAATACTCCTACAGTTTGTATATAGACCTTCAAGCAACTCCTCTTCTTTTGTCAATTTTCCCCTTTTATCTTTAACTAAACCCCCTCCTCTTTCTCTTCTTACAAATCACTTTAGTTCCTGCCTTCTGAAACTCCTCTAGTGTCGCTTTCCTGGCATACCCCAACCATGTTTCTGTGATGCTTTTATATCAAAAATCCTCTACACTATTTTTTCCCTATCAGGAAATCTATCTTGTTTAAAATATTCTACAGTTTGTATAGTAGCCCTTTCAAGCAACTCCTCTTCTTTTTGTCAATTTCCCTTTATCTTTAAATTAAAACCCCTCCTCTTTCTTCTTACGAATTACTTTTAGTTCCCTGCCTTCTGAAACTCCTCCTAGTGTCGCAAGTTTTCTTTACCCCGACCCCAGTGTCTAAACCACGGTTCTCTGTCATTAAAAAGCCTGCAGTGCATCTACCTCCTTTTCAAGGGATTCAGACAAGATCTGAACTCCTTTCCTCAAAAAGTGCACCCCGTCCCTGCGGTAGAGGTGGTTATGCCCAAAAAAAAAAAAAAAGAGGTCCCAGCTGTCGAAAAAATGCCCAACCATTGGCTTTGCAATGAAGTGCCAGCCGGCAAATTTCAAAGAAATTTACCCTTGGGTACCACAAGTGGTCAACAAAGCGTCTTGGAAGGACACCACACACCACGGGGGAACCCACCTCTGTCCCTAACTTTACCTACAGTTTCTTTGAACCGCCGTAGCAATTCCTCACTTCTTACACACTCACACATTTTCCCCCAGCGCTCAGGCAGACGGTGGGTTTTTTCCCAAATGGTCCACCATGCACTCAAACTATCTTGTCACTAACATAACCTACCCCTTCCCTGGGTAACTCACCGACTTCCATGGCATCCCTTCTCTGTCACAGAACCTGCTGTCGAGATGCCTAACCTGACTGTCACCAACAACCAAGATTTTACCTTTCGGGTAATGATGTATCGTCTACCATTCCTTTACCTCCGTATCTCCTTTTGCAGCCCCGAGAGTACCTGAAAGGGGTTCGTGCACACATGGTCATTGTTTACCTTTTTCTCCTTCGGGCGGGCTCCATGATCAACTACCTTCCAAACACCAATCCCTGGTGACTTACTAGGAACCTTAGTAGTCGCTCGAGTCACATCTCGTTCTGGTACCCATCCAGGTACATCCCTCGCATGTGCCCCTCCACTCACTCCACTTGGACCTTCACTTCCACACTTAAGAGAACGTATCTCTATTTCCTGCTTCTTCACAACACTTTTCAATTCGTTCACTTCACTTGCAAAGTTCCTTTTCAGGTCTTCGATCGCCTCCAGAATAGTCTTCAGCTCCTCTCCACACCCTTCACTACACTCTCCCTCGACCCTTCTCCCTTCCTCTACCACACTAGTTTTAACCTCAGCCTCCTTCATTCCTACCACACTATCACTTTCAACCCCAGCAGAAGCACACAACACCACTTATCTCTCCACCTCCACCAAAACACTCTCCATCGCAGACGTAGCCATTCTAATCCCGAGACCTCAACCAAAACACAACCTCACTATTCGGAGACCACAGGTCGACTATCGCTCGTCGTCACCTAGGGCGTCGCCTGATTGGCTGAGGCGCGGGGCACCGTCACGCTCCACTCGTTATACATACTCGGCAGGGCGTCGGGAGACAAGAGTCATTGCTATAAGCAAGGCTACACACCTCTACGCTGCTGCCCATGCAGAAAGGTGTTTTGTCTTGTGCCACTACCTTATTTATTATATTTTGTGAGACAATTATGTTGCGTGTGTGTGTGTTTTGGTAGCGAGGAAGGCTCCGTGTGGCCCGCCTGACGAGACTCCCTCCCTGATTCCCTTCCTGCGGGCACTGTGGTATTGACAGAGTAGATAGTGGTGGATAATGGCTTGCCAGCTACAAAGATAGATGCAGTGACTGCGGGAAATGTCCAAACACTGTTTGACCGCGGATTCGAACCCTCGTTCTTGATGGTTTGGGCAACGGTCTCCATTTACTTCTGCCAACATTATACAATATCAACATATATTTACCAAACATTTAACTCTGCCTTTTAGAGTACACATAAGTACTTTGATGCACACACACACACACACACACACACACACACCACACACACACACACACACACACCACACACACACACACACACACACACACACACACACACACACTATAAGGGGACTCCGTAGTGTAGTGGTAGCGCGCTCGGTTAACAACCGAAAAGTACCGGGTTCGATCACCATGCGGAGCGGAAATAGATGGGTTGTTTCCTTAAAACCTAAGCCCCTGTCCACCCGCCAGTGAATGGGTACCGGGTGTTAGCCGGGAGTTTGTGACCCGCCTCCCGGTGTGGTGGCTTCGGCCGACACGAAACACTGAGGATAAATGATAAAATGAAGATATGGAGACGGGGCCATACGAGTGTAGCTCAGGTCCTGTAAAATACAACTAGGTGAATACAACTAGGTGAATACGCACATACACACACACACACATACAAACACTAACACACACACACGCAAACACACACACGCAACACACACACACACACAACACACACACACACACACACACACACACACACACACACACACACACACACACACACACACACACCACCACCACCACAGTTACTGTTGAAGGGTCATCAATGACCAAAGAAGACCTCATTCTCCAGGAAGAACAGGTTGAATAATGGCAGTTATATCAGTGAACGTTGTTGTACTAGTAGGATAAGTAATAGTACTAGTAGCAATAATAACATAATTGTTTCGATAGACAAATTTTCACAATAGTAGTAGTTTCCCGAATAGTAGCATTAACAGTAGTAGTAGTAGTAGTAAGTGTATGATAGTTTTAGTCCAGTGTCCCGGGGTAGCGAGTTGTCACCTACCACAGGCTAAAGGGCTAATGCGACGGAGATGAGCACCGAGGCCACCCACAGTTTAGGGTATGCCCCCCTCTTTGCCTTTATGATAGTAGTAGTAGTAGTAGTAGTAGTAGTAGTAGTAGTTGTAGTAGATGCACTCTGCCGAGGGTTCAGCCAGTGGCGTAGCTACGAGGGGGCACGTGCCCCCCCCCCTCCCCACTGGATACGTTGCCCCCCCAGGTGGCTATGGCTACCATATTCTGTATAATGCTCTAATACCCACCACTGATCTGATCTTAGAATATGCCGTCATACCCTATGTGGCATCAGAATGCCCCTGACCTCCGCTTGCCTAGTGCCTCCCCCATACTCAGCTGTGCTCCCCCAAAGTGTCCCTCATTGATAGATACCTAGCTACGGCACTGCACATAGCGAGGGGAGAAGAGTTTCCACAGAGAAAACTAGTGGTCCATTTGATGCCCAAAAGTTTGCAGGACGCGAACCTGCCACACTGGGAGGCTAAATGACCAATCCCCCGGCAGCCTGCCAAAGGGCGCCATCACGGGCTGTAGATGAAGTACTAAAACCCCATTGACCTTACACGGCCCTCCCGCTCTTATAAACACCGGTGGCTTAGCATTATCTCGAGGCACACGGAAGGAATAGATGTATCTTGTGGATTTTATTATCAATCCCGGAGTGATGACCGTCAAGGGAGGGAAGGGAGGGAGAGGTAGAAGGAATGAAGAGATAAATTGGGGAGAGTCCGATGCGAGGGAGAGTTGAGGAGTGAGAGGAAGGGAGTGTATGGTAGGAAGACGTGCAAGATTGGCTTAAATATAGCAATAAGTGAGAGTGTGACTGAGAGAGGGAAGAGGGGATGTGAAGGGAAGGAAGGGGGAAGGAGGGAGGCTGGGAGAGGGGAAAGGCTGCAACGTGGTGAATAATAGTGGGAAATTAGTAAATGAAATACGTATTGTTTTTTATTATATTTCACTGATCTTCACTCACAGTGGCGTCTGACAAGTGTGAAAGAGTCGGTTTGAGAAAGGACTGCAACCTCAAAAGTGTTCCTGAGTCCATTCCATCTTCCTTCCTCCTGCTTTTCTTCCCTCCCTTCATTCGCTTCTTCGTTCTTTCCTTCCGTTCTTTCTTTTCCATATAGTTTTTTTTTTCTCTCTCTCTCTCTCTCTCTCTCTCTCTCCTCTCTTCTCCCCTTTTCCCCTCTCTATCTCTTCCCCTTCTCTCCCCTCTCTCTCTCTCTTCTTCTCTTTTCTCTCTCCTTTTCTCTCTCGTCTCTCCTCTCTCTCTCTCTCCTCTCTCTTTTCTCTCTCTCTCTCTCTCTCTTCTCTCCTTCTCTCTCTCTCTCTCCCCTCTCTCCCTCTCTCTTCTCCTCTCTTCCTTCCCTCCCTTTTTTCTCCCTCCTTCCTCTCTCTCCTTTTTTTCTCCTCTCCTCTCCCTTTCTTTATCCCTTTTCTCTCTCTTTTAAAATTTCCTTCCCCCCCTCTTCTCTCCTCCCCTTTTTTTTGGTCTGTCTCCCCGAACACCAAAAAACCGTTTTCCCCCCTAAAACCAATTTTAAAAATGATAAAAAGAAAGAGAATAGAGTAAAAAAAGACTGGAGGGGAAGCCTTCTGTAAGAGGTTTGAGGGTGTTGGGTGAGCAGAGACAGGAAGGGAAAAGAAAGTTTAGGGCCGGGAAAATAAAATGGGAGAGTAAGGGGGGTGATTCACAATGTTGTTGAAGAAGAGAGAAGGAAAAAAGGAGAAAGGAAGAAGGGGAAGGAAAGGCAAAGGGGGCAAACGAAGAGAGAAAAAAAAGAAAGAAAAGAAGATAACAAGAAGGAGGGGGAGGAAGGGGAGAAGGGGAGAGAAGGATAAGAAAGAGAGGAGAGAAGAGAGGAGAGAGGGAAGAGATAGAGAAGGAGAGAGATAAGTAAGCCGATTTAGCATTTGAAGCCAATCAAGTTATTTTTAAAAGAAGCAGAGACTTGGTAAAGTAAATTTCAGAGTAACAGGTTAGTTACAACAGCACCCAAAGGAAGGAGAGAAGAGAGAGAGAGGAAGAGAGGAGAGAAAAGAAAGGAGGGAAAGAGAGACAAGAGAGGAAGATAAGGCCGGAGAGCGAAAGGACAGACCAGAAGGAGAGACAACGGCAGACAGACAGACAGACAGAGAGACAGACACTTCATTCAGGTGAATGAAGTTTTAAACATACTCATTACATTTTCATTTCTTTACATTACACATCCATACACCCCCCCCCCCCCCCCCCCCCCCCCCCCCCCCCCCCCCCCCCCCCCCCCCCCTTTTTTTTTTTTTTTTTTTTTCCAAAAATTGACCCCAACAGTATAAACAATCGTGTTATTGATTTATAGGGCCCATTTAAGTTACACAACCTGCATTTAAAACAACAAATCAATACTTAAAATGCAGAATGTAAAACAAAGAAATTTTTTAAAATATCACCAGAAGCTTTGTAAATATTGGAAAACAAAGGGAATATTTGGATTTAGAAATGACGCAGTCACGAAACAAAAACGAAAAAATAATATTGCTAAGGGGAAACATCACAGTCCATAGGGAGAAAAAATGCACTATTAACGAAGATAATTTGTGAATTGTGGAATCTGTCATTATTTTGCTGATATTTATCTTTTTTTTTTAATATTCTTTAGTTTATCTCTTTTAAATTTTACTGTCCTTCTTTTTTGCGTGTAAATTGGTGTATTTAATATTTTCAAAGCAAACGTAATAGTAATAGCAATTAGGTATATAGTATGAGTTATAGGGGAAATAGTGTTGTGTAATAGTAGTAGTAGTAGTAAGTCGGCAGTGGTAGTACTAGTAATGGAATGATGATGATAAAAGTAGAATGTTATGGATTAGTGGGGTTGTGGTAGTAGGATAAGTAGAGTAGTATAAAGCAGTAGTTCCGGTAGTGGTGGGGACCTCCACAAGCATTCATCATAATATATGAAGGAATCTTTAATATCAGGTTCAATTTTCATATTGTACACTCGACAGAGGCACTCCTGCATATTTACACTCACACATCATGAGTCAGGTGCAGGGCAAACAATGTCATTAAAATTTCAATTAAACCAGCAGGGGTTATGACGTTATTTCAACTCATCACCAATCATATAAATATAATATTCACTAAACTATGAGCAGGGATGACTTTTTTTCTAATTCTGGTCTTTTAAATCTCAGTGGGAATTTACGCGAGTTTTTACTTAAGCTATTTATTTTTAGCTTATAATTTTTTTATTTATAATTACGTAATGGCAATTAATAGGCCATAGTAATGTTTTTTTATGTCCCAGTCAGTTCCAATTTAAAGTGAAATTAGTAATTTTGGGGTGAAGGGTTTTATTATACATAAAAAAAATTTCCATTTGTATAAGTGTCACAATTCCCATTTACCTATACATCGTTTTTTAGTCAAGTAATATTTCAATTCATGCCTCCAAAATAATGTTTTGCTTCATATTTTTATTAATACGTTTTAAAGAGAATTGAGGCCTAAGAGTTTTTTTTAATATTTTTTGACTTAGACATACATATTTTTTAGATTTCCTCTAATGTTATCATTTTGGTCGAGTTCCAAATTTCATTTCGGTTATTTCATTCATTTTTTTTTGTGTTTGGAATTGATGGTAATTTTTGTAGTATTTCATTAGGTTTCACCATTTTGGGGGAGTGGATGATGTGAATATGACGTTTAGCTGTGTGATGTAGAATAAAGGGAGAAAAGGGAAAAAGGGGGGGAAAAGAAAGATGAGAGAGAGAGAAAAGGAGAGAGAGAGAGAGAGGAGAGAGAAGGAGAAAGAGAGAGAGAGGAGAGAGGAAGGAAAAAAAAAAAGAGGGGAGGGGAGAGAGAAGAGAGAGAGAGAGGGAGAAAAATAAAGAGGAGAGAGAGAAAGAGAGAGAGGAGAGGATAGAGAGAAGGGAAGGAAAGAGAGAGAGAGAGAGAGAAAGGAGGAGAGAGGAGAGAGAGAGAAGGAGATAGAGAGGGGAGAGAAGGAGAGAGAGAGAGAGAGAGCACGAAGGAAGGAGCAAATGATATACAATTGCATCGAACTCAAATTTTCATTCGTCACTTTTTGAGGAAAAAAAAAAAATGTGCAAAATACAATTGGTTATGAGATTCCTACTGAAGATTAATCCTTGTGTGTGGTGTGGTGTGTGGTGTGTGGTGTGTGGTGTGGTGTGTGTTGGTGTGTGTGTATTACTAGTTGTTATCATTTTTGTTGTATTGTAAGGCCTGAGCTACACCCGTATGGCCCGTCTCCAATCACATTTTATCTTCATCCATAGTATTAGTGTTGGCCGAAAGTACACCCCACCCAGGAGGCGGTTTAAACTCCCGGCTAACACCGGGACCCATTCATGTTGGGGGAACCCGGGGGCTGGGTTTTAAGAAGACCACATATCTATCTTCGCCCGCCCGGGGACGAAACCCCGGGGCTTTCGGTTTTTTTTTTGAGCGAGTGGCTAACCCCTAATACGGAGTCCTGTGAGGCTGTTTTGTGGGGGTGTGGGGCGGGTGGGTATGTGTTTGAAAAATTTTATATGCTTTGGGGGTCTGAAAGGGAAACACCCTCTTGTAAATAAGCAAAAAAGGTTTAGATTAATGTTAATTTTTGCACGCTAACACTAAAAGTATAATAAAATAAGGAAAGTAGGGGTATTTTTTTCAACGATCGCATGTCAAAAAAAAAAAAAATTTTAAAACGCGGCGAGGTTGCATTTTGGAGCGTTTTTTTTTTCCCTTTTTTTTTTATTTTACGCTTCGTTTGGGGAGAGATTGCAGGACGGGGGCTGAAAAAGAGTAATAACCTAAAAGAAGCCCTCCATATATACAGGGAAGGAGGGGAGAGCCTGAGACCTAATCCCTTTTACCTAAAAGAAATAAAAAATATATTTTTTCCGAATTTTTTTTTTGGTAATTTAATGAAACTTTAAAAAAAAGGTCGAAAAAGGGTGCATCTTTTTATTTTGTTTTCTACTTGTAGTTTTTTTCCCATACAAAGGGAAAAGTTAAAAAATTTTTCCATCCCGCTGAAAAAAAAATTTTTCCGTATATTAATTTATTTTTTGTTAATTTTAATTACTTTCCTTTTCCTTTTTTTTTTTTTTTTAAATTCCCGGCCCGTGATTCCCGGAATTTTTTTGGGAAAGAAGGGGGGGGGATCCCCCCGGGGGGGGGGGGGGGGGGGGGGGGTCCCGGGGCCCCCCCGGTCCCCTTTTTTCCGGGTTTCCATTTAACCCCCCTTTTTTTCTTTTGGGGTGAAATTTTCCCCCCCCAACAAAAAAAGGTTTAAAAATTTTAAAGAGAGAGAGAGAGGAGAGAGAGAGGAGAGAGAGAGAGAGAGGGGAGAGAGAGAGAGAGAGGAGAGAAGAGAGATGAGAGAGAGAGAGAGAGAGAGAGAGAGAGATAGAAGAGGGAAGAAGAGAAGAGATGAGAAGAGACCACTTTGATCCTATCTAGACACTTTGCAAGTACCAACTACAAGGTTATTGACTATACAAAACGCCACCACGCCAGGACGAACCGGTGGCTCAAACCCGCTGACCAAATGCAGGACGGATCACACGAGCCTGTAGCTCTACAACCGAGCCACCCTAACGGGAGAGAGAGAGAGAGAGAGAGAGAGAGAGAGAGAGAGAGAGAGAGAGAGAGAGAGAGACAGAGAGAGAGAGAGAGACAGAGAGAGAGAGAGAGAGATAAAGAGAGACAGGGAGAGACAGAAAGAGAGACAGACAGACAGACAGACAGACAGACAGACAGACAGACAGACAGACAGACAGAGAGACAGACACATTCATTTCAGGTGAATGAAGTTTTAAACATACTCATTACATTTACATTACATTACATTACACATACACATTTACCACAATATTGACCACAACAATGGTATAAACAATCGTGTTATTGATTTATCAGCGGCCCATCTTAAGTTACACAAACACTGCATTTAAAACAACAATATACAATACATTAAAATGACAGAATGTAATACAAAGAAAGTTTATTAAAATATCACTCAGAAGCTTTGTATAATATGGAAAACAGTGCAATATTTGGATTTAGAAATGACGCAGTCACGAAACAAAAACGAAAAAAATAATATTGCCTAAGGGTAAACATCACATTGTCCATAGGGAGAAAATAATGTCACTATTAAGACGAGGAGGATAATTTGTGAATTGTGGAATCTGGCTCATTATTTTGCTGATATTTATCTTTTTGTTTATATATTCTTTAGTTTATCTCTTAATTTTACTGTCCTTCATTTTTTGCCGTAGTAAATTGGTGTATTTAATATTTTCAACAGCAAACGTAATAGTAATAGCAGCAGTAGCAGTAGTAGTAGTAGTAGTAGTAGTAGTAGTTGTTGTTGTAATAGTAGTAGTAGTAGTAGTCGCAGTGGTAGTACTAGTAATGGTAATGATGATGATAAAAGTAGATGTTATGGATTAGTGCTTGTGGTAGTAGCAGTATAAGTAGTAGTAGTATAAGCAGTAGTTACGGTAGTGGTGGTGGACCTCTCACACGCATTCATCATAATTATATGAAGGAATCTTTAATATCAGGTTCAATTTTTCATATTGTACACCTCGACAGAGGCACTCCTTCATTATTTTACACTCACACATCATGAGTCAGTGTGCAGGGCAAACATGTCATTAATTGCAATTCATCCCATGCAGGGTGTTATGACGTTTATTTCACTCTATCACCAATCATATAAATATAATTATTCACTAACTATTGAGCAGCACTGACTTTTTTTCTTATATTTCTGTCTTTTTATCTCAGTGGGAATTTACGCGAGTTTCTACTTAGCATTATTTATTTTTTTAGCTTATAATTTTTTTTATTTATAATATACGTGAACTGGCAATTAATAGGCCATATGTAATGTTTTTTTTATGTCCTAGGTCAGTCCCTAATAATGTGAAATATAGTAATGTGGACGTGAAGGAGTTTTAATTATACATAAAAAAAAAAATCTTCCATTTGATATAAGTGTCACAATCTTCCTATTACCTATCACATCGTCTCTCTTAGTCAAGTAATATTTCAATTCATGCCTCCAACTAATGTTTTGCTTCATATTTTTATTAGATACGTTTTAAAGAGAATCTGAGTGCCTAAGAGTTTTTTTCATTAATATTTGTTTTGACTTATGACATACATATTTTTTAGATTTTCCTCATATATGTTATCATTATTTGGTCGAGTTTCCATAATTTCATTTCGGTTATTTCATTCATTTTTTTAGTGTTTGGAATTGATGGTAATTTTTTGTAGTATTTTCATTAGTTTCACCATTTGGAGATGGAGGTGATATGTGAAGTATGACGATTATAGCTGTGTGTGATGGATATGGAAATAATGAGGGAGAGAGAGAGAGAGAGAGAGAGAGAGAGAGAGAGAGGGGAGAGAGAGAGAGAGAGAGGAGAGAGAGAGAGAGAGAGAGAGAGAGGAGAAGAGAGAGAGAGGAGAGAGAGAGGAGAGAGAGAGAGAGAGAAAAAAGAGAGGGGAGAGAGAGAAAAGAAAGAGGAAAAGGAGAGAGAGAGAAGAGAGAGAGAGGAGAGAGAGAGGAGAGAGAGAGAGAGAGAGAGAGAGAAGGAAAAGAGAGAGAGAGAGAGAGAGAGAGAGAGAGAGGAGAGAGAGAGAGAGAGAGAGAGAGAGAGAGAGAGAGAGAGAGAGAGAGAGAGCAAATGACTATACAACTGTTGCATCGAACTCAATTTGTCATCGTCACTTTGAGGAAAAAAAATAAAATGTGCAAAATACAATTGGTTACTGAGATTCCTACTGAAGATTAATCCTTGTGTGTGGTGTGTGTGTGTGTGTGTGTGTGTGTGGGTTGTGTGTGTGTGTGTGTGTGTGTGTGTGTATTCATCTAGTTGTTATCATCTTGTTGTATTATACAGGGCCTGAGCTACACTCGTATGGCCCCGTCTCCATATCAACATTTTATCTTTCATCCATAGTACTTAGTGTTGGCCGAAAGCTACACCCCAGGAGGCGGGTCACAAACTCCCGGCTAACACCCGGTACCCATTCACTGTTGGGTGGACAGGGGCTCGGGTTTTAAGAAGACCACATATCTATCTTCGCTCCGCCCGGGGATCGAACCCGGGACTTCTCGGTTGTGAGCCGAGTGTGCTAACCACTACACTACGGAGTACCTGTGAGGCTGTTGTGTGTGTGTGTGTGCGTGTGTGTGTATGTGTTTGCTGAATTATATATGCTCGTGTGGTCTGAAGGAATCACCATCTTGTAAGTAAGCAAATAAGGTTTATGATTAATGTTAATTTATTGCACGCTATACACTAACGTAATAATAATGATAAGGAAAGTAGGAGTATTATTTTCTCTCAATCGCATACGCATGTCAACAAAAAAAAATTTCAACGCGGCGAGGTTTGCATTGTGGAGCGATTTTTTGTTTCCTTATTTGTTTATTTGACGCTTCGTTGGGCTGAGCAGACTTGCAGACGGGCTGAAAAATGAGTATATAATGCACTAATGAAGCCCTCCATCATACTACAGGGAAGGAGGAGGAGGAGCCTGATGACCTAATCCATTTCACCTAAGAAGAATAAATAAATACATATATTTTTATCCGAATTTTTTCTTGTGGTTAATTCAATAGAAACTTAAAAAAAGGCTCAGAAAAGGATGCATCTTTATATTTAGTGTTTCTACGTTGTAGTTTTCTTTCCCATACAAAGAATAGTTAAAATTATTCCATTCCAGCTGAAAAATAATTGTACCGTATATATAATTTTATTTTTTGTTACATTTTCATTTACTTTCCTTCACTCAACTTTTTTTTTTCATTCCGTTGCGTGAATTCCAAACAGGTAAAATTTATATATAGGTAAAGATAGGGGCAGACGCTATGCTGCGCATGGTCTCTGTGCTCATCTACGTCGCATTAGCCTTTTAACATGTGATGGGTGACAACCCGTTACCCTGGGACACAGGGCTAGTGTGACATCCGGGTTACCACAGTTACCTTCCCCAGGTTTCCCCAGGTACCCATTTATCGACCAACCCCGTAAGGAAAGATTAACAGCTGTTTGGGCTGGCCACATAGTGCCCATATTCGAACCAGGGCCCACAGATTCGTAGCTAGGCGCGCTAGCCA
>JACEEZ010013303.1:103101-120601 GCA_016584305.1 Chionoecetes opilio
ATGAGGCAGTCTATTATGTGGCAACAGATGCAACCAATCAATATACGGTGCAACACGTCATTGCCAACAGCAGTGCTTCGATCCATGTTTCTTCAGAAGTTGCCTCGGGAGGTAAGAGTTGCTCTGTCCTCTTTTGATGATAGCACATCTATTATTATATTCGTCTCTGCATCCGATCGAATGATATCACAATTGTCAGACCGTACTCATTCTACCGCACTTGCACCTAATCCAGCATTATCCAATGTTGTAAATACTTTCTCCACCGATAGAAATTGTCCAAAAATAGACTAACAGCCAACAAGAGAATGTCGCCATGCCTGGCCCCCAGAGGCTCCACCACCTTATATGGGGTCGTTAATGTCTGGAGACACTACGGAGGATCAACATGTCTGTGCTGCAGGATTACCTAGAGCTGAAACTTCAGGCACTCCACTTCGCCAAATCTTGCAACGACTGGACGCCATTGAGTAGCGCATGAATATAAGAGTGCCTCGCCCGTTTGTTCCACATAGAGGGCGTAACAGTCTCAACGGTAAAGGTGCGTCCCATCCATCGTTTACTACCTTTACCAACGTTGAATTGTGCTGGTACCATTCCACCTTTGGTGCCAGGGCCAGACAGTGCCGCCCACAATGCCAGTGGTCGGGAAACGAGTTCGGCGGGGGGCAAGTGAATGTGAGCTCCTCTGCAGTTTTTGACGCTCCTGTGTCTTTGCTACGTGTAAGAGACCGATGCACTGGCAAGAGTTTCTTAAGTGGACACAGGAGCATCCGTCAGCATTTTCCCTCCTACCCAGGATGACCGGAAGTATACGCCACCTGCGTTCGAACTTCCGGCGGCCAACGGAACACCAATTGCGACTTATGGCACAGAGAGGATCACGATGGATTTCGGTTTGCCCAGTATGTTCCCATGGGTTTTTGTAGTTGCAGAAGTTACTCAGCCCATACTGGGATACGACTTTCTTACTTATTATGAGCTGCTTGTTGACCCTGGCAACCGCTGATTACGACAAGAGTCCTCACACGCCACCATTGGTAGTACCGTGGCCAGGTGTGAGACCCCACGTATCACACGCATTCATAATAATACCGACATTGTAGACCTTCAAGAATTTCCTACTCTCACAGAGCCTCTCCAACGACGATCACCTACTGTCCATGACGTGTTCCATCATATCGAGACGACAGGCCCACCAGTGTACGCTCGACCACGGCGCTTGCATCACGACCGACTCCTAGCGGCGAAGGCAGGGTTCGATTATATTATCTGCTAAAGGATGGAACGATACAACCATCGAAGAGCTGTTGGGCGTCACCTCTCCATATGGTCCTCAAGCCTTCTGGTAAGGAGTGGCGTGCGTGTGGGGATTATAGGGCACTGAACAAGGCTACCGTGCCGGATAGGTACCCTATACCACACATTCATGATTTCCATATGAAGTTAAATGGACAAAGTATCTTTTCTAAGATAGACCTAGTGAGATCTTTCCATCAGATCCCAGTTCACCCTGCAGACATACCCAAAACAACTATAATTACGCCTTTTGGACTGTACGAATTCAGGTATATGAATTTTGGTTTACGGAATGCGGCACAAACCTTCCAACGCTAAATGGACCATGTCTTGTGCGACCTTGATTTTGTCACTGTGTATATTGATGATATTCTAGTGGCATCCAGCAGTAAGGAGGAACATCGCACCCATCTTCAGCAGCTTTTGGTACGCCTTCGAGACAATAACATCAAAATCCATCCAGCGAGGTGTGTTTTTGGGGTGGAAGCAGTAAATTTTTTGGGACATCGGTGAGTAAAGAAGGTATTACTCCATTGCCACAGAAAGTAGATGCTATTCGTCAGTTCGCACAACAAACTTCTGCAAGAAAGCTCAGGGAGTTTCTGGGTATTGTAAATTACTACCACCGTTTCTTCCCCAAAGCAGCATATACGTTACTCCCGTTACAAGACCTTCTGAAGGGTATTCCCCACAGATCGACAGCTTTGCTGAAGTGGTCACAAGAGGCTGCAGCTGCTTTTACTACCATAAAGGAGGATATAGCACGGCTTCCTCGTCTTGCTTATCCAGACCCTGAAGCACAGGTCTTTCTTACTACCGACGCCTCTTCTACTGCGGTCAGCGCAATGCTTCAGCAGATCAGTACAGGTGAATTATCGCCTATTGGTTTCTACTCCCAGCGCCTTGATACTACCCAAGTCAAGTACAGTACATAATTATGATAGGGAACTATTGGCGATATACATGTCCGTGCGGCTCTTCAAACACCTACTAGAAGGTAGGCAGTTTTACAACATCTGTGATCACAAGCCTTTGACTTTCGCTATGGCACGTCCGTCCGATGCATATACTCTACGGGATCAGCGACAGCTCTCCTATATTTCGGAGTTCACGACTGACATGCGCCATGTTGGCGGAGTTGAGAACCCTGTGGCTGACGCCCTCTCGCGCTCCATCTATAATATTTCTCAATACCCAGTGCCTCTTGATTACCAACAGATCGCTATCGCTCAAGAGACAGACGAAGAGATGACCGTATTCAAGAGAGATCAATTGTCACTTCAGTTACGTCCCTTTCAAGTGCCTGGGACAACACTTCAGTTATGGTGTGACGTGTCGTGTGGAAAGGCCAGACCATTCATCCCAAGATCTCAACGACGAATGGTGTTCAATCACTTCCACAACATGAGCCACCCGGGAGTCAAGGCTACCCAGCGACTCTTAACTCGGACAGTGGTATGGCAACGTATTCGAGCAGATGCTCGTTCCTGGGCTCAACAGTGTTTCTCGTGTCAGGCATCAAAGGTTCATCGCCACGTGAAGGCTCCGCTGCAACCTTTTTTTTACCAAGATGCAGGTTCCAGACTGTTCATGTGGATATTGTAGGACCTTGGTCTTCATCCAGAGGGTACAGGTATATCTTAACGTGTATCGATCGTTTCACTAGATGGACTACAGCAGTGCCAATGTCGAACATCTCTGCAGAATCGACGGCTTTAGCATTCCTCTCGGGATGGGTCTCTCACTTTGGTGCACCTACTTCTCCCAGCTTCTTTTCAACGACGCTATGGAGCATGGCTCTCGTTCTGCCACATGGTACATCACAGCAACCAGACAAACGCCTCACCTCCACCTTTCCCGGTTCACTCCACCTGTAGTACGACAGCTGGTCCGACTAAGGCTCGGCTTCCATTGCTCCACCCAAATACTTGGTGACGACCCTGCCCCCTGTCATCACTGTTTCGCAGAGACACAAAATCCCCTTGGCCACTACCTGCTCCACTGCCCAGAATCCCACTCAATTCGCCATCTGATCCCTGCCTCCCCAGAGCCGGAATATGTACGGGCTGCACGTGTCGTTGCCTCCTCACCTTTACCTACGCTCGCTGCCCTTGTTTCCTCCTACCCTCCCCCCCGTTAACATTATTTTTAAAACTGAACACTCTGACGTGCTTTATATTTAGCCCGTGCTTCTCTCTTCAGAGAAAGCAATAGGAAAAAAAAAATTAATAAAACACCTACTACAGTCATCACAGACCGCGGGGCCCAGTTTGAATCACATCTGTGGCAAGAGTTACTAGCTTTTCTAGGCACTACTCACAATCACACAACTGCTTATCATCCACAGGCTAACGGAATGGTTGAACGTTTTCATCGCCATCTCAAGGACGCCCTTAAGGCTCAACCTCATCCGTACCGCTGGGTGGACTCTTTGTCATTGGTACTGCTCGCCCTTCGCACTACAAATAAGGAAGATCTCAAAGCCAGTCCCGCAGAGCTTACGTTCGGCCAGACCCTACGCCTACCGGGAGAGTTCTCCGCAGGGGTTGACAAGTAGCACGGTATGGACAAGCACATGTTTCTAGACTCTCTCCGTCAGATCACTTCCAGGTTGTTTGGCGAAACGTCTACGTAAAACCAACGAACACCGGACACTGCCTCAACGGAGAAAGCGAATGCCCGCAGAGATATAAAGACTCCACAATCGGTGCTTACATCAGAAGTGCTCTCACACACTGCAGTACATGGCAACTTATGCACAAAGAAATCGAGCGATCCACTCAAGTTCTCATCAACAACGGCTTCAGCGAGAGAGACATCAACCGTCAGACTAAGAAAATCTTGGAGAACTGGTACAACCCTAACGCCACAAAAAAGAGTCCAGACATAACTATCTTCTACCGGGCTTTCTTCTCCACCGCTTACCAGGAAGAAGAAGGAATAATATCACAAATCGTCCACCGTAACGTGAAACCTGCAGACCAAGAGAGGAGAATAAAACTACAAATTTACTACAAAAACGAACACCAGCAACCTCCTTCTCCGTAACAGCCCAAGCCAGACGAAGGAGACAAAACAAAAGTCCCATGTCGTATATAGGATCACATGCAAAAGAGGAAACTGTGAGGTCCTCCCCTCATCCTACATCGGCATGACGACAACGAAGCTGTCCAGACGTCTTACTTGCCACCTAACTTCCGGAGCACCAAAAAGTCACCTATTAGAACAACATGGCATCATCATAACAAGAACATTTCTAGAAGAAAATACAGAATTGGTTGACATGTGTGTAGATGTGCGGCGACTTCCCATCCTAGAAGCGCTGTACATAAAAGAGATCAATCCCAAACTTAACGTACAGGCAAACGACCTACAAGCTCTACCCAGCATGAAAAGAACAAAAGCAAATAACAGCCTACTCACAGAAAAGCCAAGCGAAGACCAAACATCCAATCAGCGTCTCCCACTCAAGAAGACGAGAAGCAAAAGCTATCTACCAATCAACGACATCGGTAATAGGCTGCGTGGCAGGCAGACCGGCTATAAATAGCGCTTCACTTCGCATCTTAATCATGCTCACCTCAACTCCTGAAGAGAAAACATCTTCCATATGCTGCTGAAGAAGGGTTCTTAGACCCGAAATCGCGATACAGCAAACATGACAAGCTACGGCGAAGTCATAAAAGTGATTACAAAAGAGAATAAGACACTCTTAAGACAAAGAGAAAATATCTTTAAAAAGATAATAAACGCTGAACTAGCTATCACTTTTAACGAGATCTGTCTCAGAGAAAATTTCCTGCCCGTATATACTATATATATATATATATATATATATATATATATATATATGTATATGTATATGTATATGTATATGTATATGTATATGTATGTATATGTACAGTATATATATAAGCTATAATTATTGCAACTCAATTTATTGGAAACCATGATTTCTCGGATTTTTAAAATTTACGTTACTCCTTTTTCCAATGCAAAATACAGCGGAATAATGTAATTTTTGCAATATTTGGTGCGGTTTTGCAAACCACCGTCAAACCATGCGTTTGGGTAGGCTTGAGGTATACAGACTAGAGGTAGACCGGATATCCGAATTATATTTAATATCTGCATCCGCATTCATGAATATCCACATTATTATCATTAGCTTCCATGGATGCGGATGTTATTGGGATATCTTGCATAAGTAGACACCACATGTTATGTCTGCCATTTAACCGATAACGGAATTTCGATTCAGTGGAATTTTTGATGTACCAGAATCGGCCCTTGATTGAATTGTTCCATTATATCGAGTTAAAAATATTCAATCAATCAAAACACTGTATACCATAGATTTAGTATACCCATCATCAGCTATCCCATTAAAATATAATCATCTTATATTACTTATTTCAAATGTAGGCAAGACAAACACAAGGAAAACAATATACAAATAGTATGTCGATTGATCTGTTATTTTAAGATATTACAAATTAATATCAACTGCATTGCAATAGAATTGCACTTCAGGAGACGGTGGGTATGATGTGGAGCCGCACCTCTACACTCCATTAGGTCATCCCCACACAGCAGGAGAGAGGCTCTATAATCAGAGCCATAGAAAGACTCGTGTAGGTATTAAAGAAACCTTTGGTATCTTGAAATCAAGTTTTGGATGTCTCCATAGTTCAGGAGGGGTCAATATGGGCCAACAAAATGCAGCAAGATTACCATGGCCTGCATGCTATTACACAATCTCTGCATTAGACGCGGCATCCCCTTGCAAGAGCTGCTTAGAGAAAAACATGATGATGATGAATATAATCTGCCTATGGCACCCAACAATGAAGCAGCACTAGGGTGGGTGCAGAGAAGGGACATGATTGAGATGTATTTTTATTAAAATACTTTGACATCAGCGACCAGCATGGGAGATTTCATACTTCAGTTTGGACAATTCAAACTTCAGTTCGGATTATGGAAAGTTGTTGAAACATTCGAATTGGGCCTGAAACAGGTCTAATTATCCGAAAAGTTATAATTATACGGGTTTTAATTAAAGAGTTTACTGTATATCAAAATTCAATATTCAGTAGCAACCAAAACAAATGCTCAAAATATATTAGTTTAGCTTTATTTTAGCTTAAATAATATATTTTGTGCCATCAGAAGTTTGAATTATCAGGGCTTTATTAGTGCGAGTCTGACCTCTCCCATGCGGGCCGCAGCTGCCTCAGTCTTTCGTGCGCTTTCCTTCTGGCAACATCTCCCGCAGAGTGCTCCCTTATACAACAAAGTGTTCTTTTGTTGCCTCTCTAGCCTTGAAGTGGATTATTTCTATCAGTGATACCTGAGTGCTCAGTTTACAGTGGTACTGCATGTCAAAACTTCATTATTAGCCATGTTTTGGTGAGTACAAGTAATACAATCTGTGCTGTTTTGGCATGTTTGAGTGAGTTCTTATTGTGAGGTGGGGCTAGAGGTAACCATCGGATAATTCAGACTTTCGGTTAATTCGACGCAGGTCTCCCCCCAATTAGTTCGAATTAGAGAGGGTTTACTGTAAGTCTGCATGTGATTATTTACTGATTATCTTGTATTGTATCCCTCGTCACCTCAGAGCTGCCGGTGTAGCGATCTCACCAGCTACCCTTTGCCCAAGTAGCTACATTGCACAAATACGCGTCACGCGCGGCACTGAAACACTGCTCCCTGGGTGAATAGTTGTTTGACAATGTATACCAATTGTGATCCTGGGTAAAACATGGTGGAAACATTGAATGTAGGAGTAGTAATTAAAGTAGAGAATAGAACATTTCAAGCAAATGTGCCTTTGCCTAGAACACTACTCTACCCCTAGCCTATACTGAAACACTGCTCCCTGAGTGAATAGTTATTTGACACTGTATACCAATTCAGATTTTGGGTAAAACATGATGGAAACACTGAATGTAGAGTAGTAATCAAATATAACATAGAACATTTCAAGCGAATGTGCCCTTGCCTAGAACACTACGTACCCTACCCTTATACTGAAACACTGTTCCCTGGGTGAATAGTTGTTTGACAATATACACGTTTTACCCAAGATCATAATTGGTATACGTGAAATATATTGTTAAACAACTATTCATCCAGATAGCAGTGTTTCAGTATACGGGTAGGGTAGTGTTCTAGGCAAAGTCACATTCGCTTGAAATGTTATATGTTCTACTTCAATTACTACTCTACATTGAATGTGTCCACCATGTTTTACCCAGGATCACAATTGGTATACATTGTCAAACATCTATTTACCCAGGGAACAGTGTTTTCGTGCTGCGCGTGACGCGTATTTCTGCAGTGTAGCTACTCGGGCAAAGGGTAGCTGGTGAGATCGCTACACCGTGCATCTACCTCCCTCCCTCGCTTGGCATGCACAGTAGTTAATATTATGTACCTGTCTTCAGTGGCACATACAAGTATGTAGTGATGCTAACATTCATTATATATGCATGGCGCCTGGCGACTATGTGTTGTTGGCGGTAAAGGAGTGCCAGGCCTGAACATCAGTGAGGGAGGGAGGGAGATGCCCGGCAGCTCTGAGGTGACGAGGGAAACAACACAGTAAATATTCACATGCAGACATACAGTCAACCCTCTTTAATTCAAACAGATTATGGGGAGACCTGGGTGGAATTAATCGAAATTCTGAATCGGTTTCCCACCAATTAATTTGAATTAGAGAGGGCTTACTGTATTGTACATTATCACTTACCTGCTTTACATTTCACCTTCATATTTTTCCTTTGAAAAATTATTTCAAGTAATAAATTGTATTTATTATTAATATAATTTTTATATTGTAAAAAGTACCATACAAGTAATATGAAATGCATAATTATAATTATACACATATTATATGGATTATATATATTTCCGCATATATTCTTTGGACCTGTCTGGGTGGCTCGGTTGGTAGTGCTGTGGGCTCGCGTGCAGCATCCCTGCGTTCGATCAGCCGTTCGATCCCACCAGGTTCATCCTGGCGTGGTGGCACTTTGTATAGTCAATAAACTTGTCGTTGGTACTTGCAAAGTGTCTAGATAGGATCAAAGTATCTTATCTTATATATTCTTTGGTAGAAAATCCTATTGCACTCCTATTGCACATCTGAATAAAATAAATAATTAACGATATCATTCAACAAACTCCACTGTAATTATCCAAACTCTGTACTTGATCTTATAAGGTCTGCTAATAAGTCGCATAGATGTCAGTGTTCGCCAGGATATTTGATAGAGTTTTGGTCAACTTCTTCCTGTACGAAACGCTCAAGTATTTTCTGAATATTTTTATTGGGTACTGACTAATGAGTGAAGCTTGATGTTAAAATTTGAATATTTTCTGGTAGTTCAACAGTTAGTACACATAGGTTGTACTGATATATGAGAGGCCAAGAGAGCACCACAGGTAAACCTGAGTCGTATTTTCAGCAGGTGTCCTGTAGCACATTGAATTGTGCTACATTTCTCAGCATTAGCAAAGATGATATTGTTTCACTAGGGAATGTAGCACAATACAGTGTGCTACAGGACACCTGCTGAAAATATGACTCTGGTTTACCAGTGGTACACTCTTGGCCTCTCTTATACGATACGCCACTCATATTTCAGTACAACCTATGTGTATTAACAGTTGAACTACCAGATAATATTCAAATTTTAACATCAAGCTTCACTCATTAGTCAATACCCAATAAAAAATTTCAAAAAATACTTGAGCTTTGAGGACAGGAAGTACAGGCAGAGGACAGGCAGGACAATACTTGAGGACAGGAAGAAGTTGACCAAATCTCTATCAAATATCCTGGCGATCACTGACATCTATGCGACTTAGTAGCATACTTATAAGATCAATTATAGAGTTTGGATAATTTCAGTGGAGTTTGTTGAATTATTAAAAATACATAATACTTATTCCTAGTAAATAAATAGAGTAACTGTTTGGTATTAAAAGTATATACCTTAAATATATGTCTTGAGGTAATGACCTGCTGAATATGCTTATGTGTGTTTATGGGTGCTATTCACCATGGTCTGCATCAGGTGAATAACACCTAACTCACTTAATCGAGAAAGGAATGTTTTAGAAAGTTAATAGAAACATTTACGTTTTCCTAACAATTTTCTTTAATACATTCCGTCCACTGTGTCTTTATGTATGTATTTGTTGTATGTATGTATGTATGTGTGTATGTATGTATGTATATGTGTGTGCATTTGTGTGTACATATGTATTCACTTAGTTGCAAACATGGCCTGAGACTTACGCATGTGGTCCTGTGGTCTGTGGTCTCTATCTCTCTAGATTTTCCTGAAATTGATACACAACTTTTGTGGCTATCGTTTCTTCGTCTACTCATTCCTGGAATCTTTAATTCTATGAGGAAAGCTTTATTTCATAGAAATAAAGCTTTATTTCATAGAAATATAGATGCCTAGAATGAAATAGAAGAAGACACGATACGAGCAAAAGGTGTCCATGAATTGAAAGCTAATCAAGATAAATACATATGCAGAGACAGGACCACATGAGTATAGTTCAGGCCGTGCATGCAAGTAGGTGAATACAAGTGTGTGTGTGTGTGTGTGTGTGTGTGTGTGTGTGTGTGTGTCTGTGTCTGTGTCTGTGTCTGTGTCTGTGTCTGTGTCTGTGTCTGTGTCTGTGTGTGACTCATAAAACATATGTATACATATAGGTTACCTATTTTTTCTCTGATATAATTTTTCAACTATTGGCTATTTCTGACAGACACTGCATGTATTGTACAATTTTGCCTATTCCCTCTCGCAGTTCTTGTTGAATTTCTAACATATGATCTACACGTACACTGGTTTGCAAATATTTTTTGCTTTTCGTTATTTTTTTCTTTCACTAGGGCTACTGTTAGAATATATATGTTCAGGTTCGTTTTCACTCAGCACTACCTCTATCTGATCATATTAGTAGTAGTCAGGCTTTTCTGGGATGATCAACTGCGACGTAAAATATATTCCTGAATCCTGGTTAGCACTTCCTGGAATTGATAGGTAGATTAGCCATGGTTCATACACTAAACCTCAAATAGAAATACGAAATAATAAACTCGTTATGAAACTGAAACGAGTTAAGTACATAAAATGCTGAACCAATGAGTGGGATATACATACAAGAAAAAAACATAGTGTGTGTCTATTTCCCTAGTAGTAGCATGCAACTTAATCGTGTGGTTCTGTCTCTACATCAGTGTTTGTATATATTTTTCTTACATTGATGCGTACCATTTGCCTATATCATTTCAAACATTTATTCTTCTAGTCTTTCAATTCATGCATTATTATGTTGCTATCCTGTGTGTCTGTGTGTTTTGTATTTATTACTATATGTTGATTCTTATTCCTTCATTTAAAGGTAGTTTCTTATGTTTATGTTGGTTGGTTTGAAATGATAATTGACAATGGACAAGACCGTCAAAATTCTCCAAAGTATGTAGGTAGGAATCTACAGGTGAGGTGTCTGGCCCTATTTTAATTTTAAAATTGTCGTTCTTTTTAAGTTTACAGCTGAAATACAAACTAATGTGTCTTATGATTTTAAAACATGTAACAGCGACATTGAAACTATTTATCAAGAGAGATATAATAAAACGTATAATATGGTAATGTTAGATATCCTAGACTCTCATCCCACATTTTGAAATTACCTGGTTAACTTTCATCCCCGGTCTCAGCAATTTATGGGTCTCCAAAAATGTATATGTCTTCAATAATGCACGCCATATCCTCTTCAAGGGGTGTGAGTTCAAGCACTGAATTAGTTCCTCCTCTTTGAAGTTGATAGTAATCAAATATGTGATATTTCTATGCCCCACGAATAAACCTGATACTAAAGTAAGCTCATCAATTCCTAACTTATTGAAGCGAAGTATTTGTTATGTAAGTTATGTAGATGATATGTAGATCCATGGTTATGTATTGTTCTAGCTGAAAATATTACAGCCCCTTACACGTAGGCACAGGCTGCTCACTTTTCTATATAGTACATATAAAAATAGTAACACACAACTAAGTTTCAGAAATCAACGAAATAAATACTTGGTATCCAAGCAGTTTTAGCTATAATTCAGTTGGCTACACACAGTGGTACATATATGTATATAGATTTATGTATAGGTGCTTAAAGGTAACATGTTGTATTACCACATGGATGAACTCAATGCCAAAATATTATCATGTTCGATCGCATATCCAATGTGACAATACAGCTCTAACTTATCATATAATAGAGCCCCATAATAGATTAAGATAAGTATGGTGACATGAGATATAATTTCAAATAATCAGTAAGTATTTATGGATAGTTTGCTTATGTTAGGGCAGGTAACATTTTACTAGAATAGCTCTAGGTGGAATGAAATAACTGATTGGGTTAAGTATCGTGGCAATTGTTTGGTTTATAAGCATAATGGTATCATTTTTTTATGGGACTACTTTCTTCCTATTCTGATGTGTTTTTACATGATAAAATATTAGTTTTTAGGCATAACCATTTTCTATAGGAGAATCCAACTCTTGGCAAGCAATTTTACGGAAAAAAATAATACAATTATATTTTGGGGTATTAACAGAACCTTACACTACGTCTTGAAATTGGGGAAGTGGGTAGTATTTTGGTAGTGGGCTTTCGGTAAATATGCAGTTGCAACCAAATCTCCCTCTTGGCCAATACTCTCCTGTGACATATCTGGTGGGGCTGCCATCTTAGACCCCTCTGCTAGTTCACTGACCTAACCTGGGCATTGATTGCGTAACCTAACGTCAATGATAGTTTAGAAAATATAAATGTATGTGTCAGATTTGGTAGTAGGATTTTCTCTAACCCTAACTGTTAGTCTTCAAAATTAAGGAGACCTGCATAGTCTTACCTGTCAGACATCGCTCTCTTTTGAGTGCTGCAGCCCTCTTCTTCACTACCGACCTGAAGTCAACATACTTATATCCTTAGCTCATCCCTCTTTCGCATAACATTACCAACTGCATTCACGGCACTTGCTATGTGGTCCCAGGCATATCTTTTAGTTTCGGCGGTAACACGGCCACCAAATTTTTTCACTATTATGTCCTTCCTCACCCCAACTTCTCTTATTAGAACGAATAGTTCTTCTTCTGAAAAGTTTGGGCGCCTCATCTTCTTGCTTAGTGGTGCTGTCATCGTCATTTATACGCAGAACCTGTTAATTTTTGTTTATAGACCACCAAAATAGCTTGATTTCTCCGTTCAAACACAGTGCCAATGAGAAATGTATCCAAGAATCAGCTGAGAGCAACGTGATTGGCCAGATCATGCTAGGCGCTGTTCTGTGATTGGTCAGTAGAATTTCCCCACACATCCCTAGAATATCCCAAATATTCCCCACCCAGAGGCCAAGCGATCACCATAAGGGAGTGACGCCTCTGTTCGAGCATTAACCTCATCCCACCCTCGTACGGTTATTGTAGCCATACACTCCTAAGTTGTCACCTACGAGGGATTTTCGAACATCCCTGCCCAGACTTGTGAATCCAGGGTTGGGAAGGAAGGGGTTGGGTGAGTCAAGATAATATGAACGATGATTTATTGGAAAATACGAAAAGGAAATGGAAGATGACCCGAGACTCTCGTGTATATGAACTCTACTAAGTTATTGTACATTATTCCACAACATTTTGAGACTTTCATACAAACCTCTTATATGCCCAATTTCCAGTTCAGATTTTCATCTATGCAAGCACCTAGGAATTGTGTTTGATTTACTCGATTTAGTGTATCGCCTTCTAACTGTAATGGAGGCAGATTGTTTTTCATAGATCTATTCATAAGAAATATATAATTAATTTTAGAAACATTGAGTTTTAATTTATTAAATTTCATTCATTGAGATATTAAATTCAAGCATTTATTTATGTTCAAATGTAGGAAATTGATGTATTTGACAGCTAGTAAAGATTAGTATCATCGGCATTGTCATGGGTCATGACAAAGACTACTCTATACTGGACTTGCTACTCGTGCCCCGTGCCAACTCGCCCATGACCAGTGGAGGCCAGTTTTGCGATTCCTGACATTTTAGAATATCACCCCCATTTCCCTTCCTAAGGTTTATCAGTATATATGATATACCGTTATCTTCGTAAATGTTTGTTCTATAATATTATCAAATAACAAACAGTAAAATACACTAAAGAAATGCCATTATGAGAGAGTGAAGAAATATGCATGACCTCAATATTTACTTAAACTATTCGCCATATAATATTTTGCGAGAAAACATTTTAGATGAAACATATCAATATAAGCGGATTTTCATTAGCTTTCCATTGACATATTTTGTTTTCTGATAAATGAATTATAACCATGCATAAATTAGCGTTAACTAAAATAATAACATCATCAATCGGATCGGCAAGTAAAAAAGTGTTCCATGAATACAGTAGACTATGGCTTATCAATAGAAATGATACACTGTTATCTTCGTAAATGTTTGTTCTATAATATTATCAAATAAAAAACTGTAACATACACTAAAGAAATTCCATTATGAGACAGAAGAAATATGCATGAACTTATATTCACTTAAACTCATCGCCATTTAATATTTTGCCGAAAGACTTTTTACATGCAACATATCAATAGAAGCGAAATTTTATTAGCTTTCCATAGATATATTTCGTTTTCTGCTAAATTAATTCGAACCATGCATAAATTAGCGTTAACTAAATAAATAACATCATCAATCGGGTAATTTTCCCGATAGATGATGTTAATTTTTTAGTTAACGCTAATTTATGCATGATTCTGATTCATTTATCAGAAAACTAAATATATCTATGGAAAGCTAATGAAAATCCGCTTCTATTGATATGTTTCATCTAAAATGTTTTCTCGCAAAATATTAAATGGGGTTGAGTTTAAGTGAATATTAAGGTCATGCATATTTCTTCACTCGCTCATAATGGCATTTCTTTAGTGTATTTTACTTCTTTTTATTTGATAATATTATAAAACAAACATTTACGAAGATAACGGTATATCAAATATACTGATAAACCATAGGAAGGGAAAAGGGAGTGATGTTCGAAAATGGCAAGAATCGCAAAACTGGGCTTCACTGGAAATAGCCCAAAATGAGTAGCAAGTCCAGTATAGAGTAGTCTTTCAATCAATCAATCATTGGGGGCATACGCCGGGGGGCGCGTCGCCTAGCCCACCCTACGACGCCACTCCCGGGGGTCACCACACGTGAGCTCCCATGCAGGCTCCTTTCCCATACCTAGCAGCTCTCGACAAGAAACATCAACTTGCCCCAGCCACGAGCCTTGTGGGCGACCCCTCGGCTTGCTCCACGCCGGATTGTCTGTTACAGATACAACCCGATAGGAAGGATCGGTGTCAGGGTAGCGTGCCACATGCCCATATAGCCGAAGTTGGCGTTGACGGACTATGCAGGTAATAGGCCTCGATTCAGTCTCACGGTGCAATCGCTGATTTGACACGTAATCATCCCAGCGATACCTCATGATTCTGCGAAGACACTTATTACCAAAGGCATTGATTCGTCTCTTCAAGTCACTATTTAGTGTCCATGTCTCACAACCATAGAGTAAGACAGGTATCACAAGCGACTTGAAGATCCGGATCTGTGTCCTTCTGCACAGGTACCGACAACGCCAAATACTCCCGCTGAGCAAATCCATAACACCGTGGGCTATGCCAATCCGCCGTAAGACTTCTTGACGTGACCCGCCGTCAGTATGGACTGCGCTACCAAGGTATGTAAAACTTTCCAGGATCTCAATGTCCTCGCCACACGCATGAACAGACTGTACTGCTTCATCTAGTAAGTCTCCAAACACCTGGACCTTGGTCTTGAGCCAGGAGACCTCAAGTCCCAAAGGCTTTGCCTCCTCATGCAGCGCCTCGAGAGCCATCACCAGGACCTCCAGCGACTCATCAAAGATTAGTGCATCATCGGCAAAAACAAGATCAGTGATCTTGGTGTTGCCGACGGATGCTCCACAATCACTTTGATGTACAACCTTGTCCAATACCCAGTCCATACAAGCGTTGAAAAGTGATGGGGCAAGGACGCACCCTTGCCTCACTTCTGTATTCACAGGAAAGAAGCTGGATACACCTGCCCCACACTTCACAGTACTCTCAGTCCCAGAATACAGACCAGTTATCAAACCAATAGTCCTTGCAGGAATCCCTCGAAGTCGCAGAAGATCCCAAAGTGACTCACGATGCACTGAGTCAAACGCCTTCTTGAGATCAAATAGGCTACAAGCATCCCCTGTCGAAACTCACGTCGGCGTTCCACCAGGACACGAAGCGCTAGGATACGGTCCGTTGTTGACTTACCAGGCGTGAACCCAGACTGCTGAGGTCTCTGATGCTTCAACAGATGACTGCGAATCCGTGTCAGCAATAGATGGGCAAGCACCTTGCCTGGTACGCTGAGCAGTGTAATACCGCGGTAATTGTTGCAGTCCTGACGGTCCCCTTTCCCTTTCCAGATAGGGACGACCAGCCCCCTTTTCCAGTCAGGAGGAATGGTACCTGATTGACACACGTCAGTCAGGACAGCATGCAACCCGCGGATCATGGCCTCACCCCCAGCTTTGAGGAGCTCCGCACTGATATTACAAACACCAGCTGCCTTGCCACCCCTAACTTTGCTACAGCCTCTCTGACTTCGTCAAGGGAGGGTGCGGTTTCGTCAATGGGAGGATCGGCTTCCACTGCCTGTAACCCAGTGGTGTGAAGCTGCTCATTTGGAGGGTCCACCGTGAACAATTGCCCAAAGTACTCAGCCCAACGAGCCATCTGCCCATCCATGTCCGACACGAGGCGCCCATCTGCTGTTCGAATAGCACTCGCCCGAGAAGGACACTTGGAACGGAGCTTCTTCAGGGCTCGGTAGGCGGGTCGGAGGTCATTAGCGTTCAAATGACCCTCGACATCCTCAGCGAGACTCCTGACATACCTCTCCTTGTCTCTCCCCAGGAGGGTTCTAGTCCGGCGTGACAGGGCCCTGTGCTGGTCCCGGTTCCCAGCCAGCCTGGCAGCGCGACTCTCCTCGATTTTCTCCAGCGTCTCCGTCGAGACAAAACCACGCCTTGACCTCGGGCGCTCCCCAATACACTCCTAGGCAGCCTGTAGAGTTTCACGTTTGAAGGTATCCCACAGTTCTACAGGGTCCCCGAGAGCACCGAGCACATCAAATCGATTTGAGACTGCCACCGCATACTCATGAACACATGTCAAGTCCTTCAGTTTCTCAAGATGAAACACAGTATGGTTACCTCTTGAGATTCTTCTGGACTTGACATGAAGCTTAAGTGTAGCAATAACAAGTCTGTGATCTGTTCCAAAGAACTCAGCACTCCGGTAAACCCTGCAGTTCTGGAGGATCCTCCAACGAGTACTAACGAGGATGTGGTCGATCTCCTTAGCTACCCCTCCGGCATTACTATACCATGTCTTTGGTCATGACTATTTAGGCATTGAAATTCCTGGGCCCTTGCGCATCCGTAGTCAGCTTTGTTTCTCCAGATATGGATTTTTCGGCTATGGGGAAAGGATTGCCAGAAGCCGCTATTATGGGGAAATATATATAGGCTGAAATTGTCTCCCAACGAATAGCTGGGTACGCTAGCAGTAATCTCTTATCTAAATTGCACGTGGTGGTCGATAGAAGCATACCATAGGTGAGAAAAGGAGATATAGAAAATAGGATAGATTGGTGCGATGTGGCAACGCCACCAGCAGCCATGTTGTGGCGAGGCAGAATTCGCCTTCTCACAGCCCACTCAACCACAACACCTCGCACGGACAACACCTCGAGTCACCTGGACGTCGACCAGACCCGCTGAAGCCCTCCCACGTGTCTCGCCAGTCCGGAGCTTGTTCCTACTGACGGAAGCAGGACGAGTCGCAGCGCGAGGTAAGAGAGGAGGGCTTGGACGAGGCAGACGCAGGCTGGGGACGCTGAGTGTGAGGAGGTCGAGAAGGAACAGGGTGGCTACAGGACTTCCCCACAAGGTCGAGAAAGCATGAGAAAACCATACTCATAATTAACACCTTTCTCCTATTCCCCAGCCAGATACAATAGGCAATAGGTTAGTCACAAAGTCAC